>JAWWML010029719.1:0-12948 GCA_035047165.1 Ormyrus rosae
AAATTTACGTTTTCTTTAAAATTATATCAAAGCAGTATTATAAATCAATGTTTCGTTTATGCTTCTTATTAGTATTTTGGAATGCTATCTAGAGCATTAAAATCTTTTGTATATTCTATTGTATAACTGAAAACAGAAATGTAACTTGATTCAAATATTTCTAGGTTATGTTCAATCTAGTACAATAATGGGAAAATGATCCAAAAAAACGTTTCATCGCTAGGTATTTTATACTTTCCTGGCCATTTTTAATATTTTTATTTCTACCAGGGTTACAGTGTCCTGATTTTGCATAAAAATTAGGTCTCGTCTACCGGTTTTTATGAAAAAATTGAGTTAAATGGACAGTCTTTAGCGAAGAGAACTCAAAGGGCTATTTTTTTATCGCCAAATAATCCAATTGTCTAGGCCATTACCGAGTTTCTACAAAGTAACGTATCATGCCGTGAAAGCTTGCATGAAACTACCATATTGACAATCGAAATTAAATGAAGCGACATTTCTCCATAAATTGGGCGCAAAGGCTTGTCTCCTGAATCGCGTCGAGTTATTTTCCCGATCGAGGTCACGCATGACGAGAGAAAGAGAGAGAGCGGGGCTAATTACCGCAAGCGAGCGGCTCGCGCGAATTTCATTTAGTGCAAAATAACAGAGCCGCGTCCCCAATTTCGTTAACCTCTCCCCCTACGTATTTTCTTTTCACCTTTTCCGACGGCCTTTGCGCCTCGTCCCGTGGAGACTCGTTACTTTCAATTCTAGGCCGGGTTCATGGGGTCGAGAAAAGAAAAAAAGAAAAAACAAAGCCTCGGAAGTTGCGGTCCGGTAAAACTTTCTTGATTTGCGAGACGTGAGACATTTAAGCTCTCAAAGCTTGCCAAGAAAAAAGTTTCTGTCCGCCGAGCCGTGAGAAATGAGCACGGGACGAGATCGCAGGACTCGCTTCTCTTTCTTTTTTCCACTTTCAACCTAGCTTTCTTCTAGTTTTGTGTTTTTCTAAACTTGCTAGATGATTTTTTGCAACGAGACAAGGTTTTAATCTCAAAACTTTCGGAATGCTCGGGGAATTATTTATAATTATAGTTGGTATATGCTTTTACTTTTCGGGAAGTAAACGTTACTTTGGCAAGGAACGGTACTTCCCTAGTATATACATAGGGGCGAGATTACGTATTCACTATTCGAAGAACGTATTCACTTAACTAAGAAAGATTTAAGCGCTAATGTCTTTCGGGTAAGTCAATAACCACGATTAGATTACATAAAAGACAATGAACGACTCACCTTGTAAACGTCAAAGTTTTCAATGATCGAGTCGAAGCATGTGTAAAGATCATTCAAGAGATCAACAACTTGCATCGGTGTGCTCTCGGCGGAGAGACTCGTAAAGCCAACAATGTCGCTGAAGTAAATTGTCACCTGATCGTACGTCTCGGCAATCACGCTTTTGCCTAGGATAAGCTGTGATGCCACTGACCTGTGAACATTTAAACAAAGTGATCGATTTTTAAAAGTACGACTGTTATCGTTAAAGTACGGTTTTGTTTGGTATTTACATTTTTTTGTACCAAAGAAAGAAAAATAATTAAATTTTATAATTGTATCACAAAACATTTTCGAGATAATAAAAATGTAAGAAGTTAATTATCAATGAAATAGTAATAAAATATATTTTTTTTTTTAATAAACCGTTGTAAGAATCTCTTTGTAATCAATGAAAAACCAATTTGAACTGTACTCACTTTTATATGTTTGTAACTTATATCTCTTCTAAGATAATTTTAAAATAAGAATAACACAAGCAAAAGCGCATTAAAAGTCGGGCCAGTTCTTCCTATCTCTTTAACAAAAGAAACTCTTCGGGAGAAAAGTGCAAAAACTTCCACAATTATCCTTTCTCGAGCAGCCACTCTCAAACATACGAACAAGACTTCAGCCATTCATCTTTCGCATTTTATTCGCGCAGCTAGAAAAAGAGGAGCTTGCGCCAAGACGAGTAGAATTCCTCAAGCAGTTCCGAGCTTTAATTAAACGTTCGCGCCGGACTTTTAATTCGCTCATCACGTTTTCGCGATTCGTTTTAACACGAGTGACGCATTGATAATTCGCGGGGCTGCTATTTCAGGGGAATTCTGGCTTGCGCGGACAACATTTTCGACGAGAGCCACCGGCAATTTAGTCAGTTCCGGAAACGCTTTTGAAAAATGTTATTATTGCGAGACGGGATTTTTCGTTTGTTTACTTTCACTTAAAAGGTCGACAAGAGTACTGTTGACTCGCTTTTAAAGAGAGCTTCTCTTGCGATGGAATTAAGTTAGCTTAAACATTTTTCGCTGTAATTTAAGAACGCTGGTTGCGGTTATGGTTGTGACATTGCTAATCGAATTTAATTATATTTGTAATAGCCTGAGGAGGTTGGCGAGTCAAAGCAAAAGTTAGATTGAATTTTTTATTGAACCCTCGGTTTTAGTAGATTGTGGAAGATGCAATCATTAGAAATTGTGCAGGTTTTACTTTACAATGTATAATTTAAAAATCAATGCTGGATTAAATAGGAAATTATGAGCAATAATTTTTCTACATACATCTAATATAAAAAAAAATATTTAATAAGAGTTAAAGGTAAAATAATTCATTGAATAAGCCAATGGAAATCGATGAATCGAAATACAAAATGTAGAACAGAAACGTCAGAATTTTCAATAATCAAAAATAGAAAGTCTTCATAAAAGTCCACCTCGTAAATATCGCATTTTACGACAGTAATATTCATCTGACAGCGTGGGCAATGGATGCTTCAAAAACTGGACTGTGCTCCTCTCTGCTATCGCAGTGTTGTATAATATATAGTATTATAGTTTATAGCTTTACAGCTTTGAACCTATAATAATGTTTGCATTTCTATAAATACATGTTTAACTACATCCATCATTATAGAAGTAATATTACGCTTACGTAGCCACAATTGTTTTTACGTATTTTATATGGACATTGACGAATATAACACGTGCATCGGATTATCCAAAGTCACATTCTATTGATTCCTATCTTTTAAAGCCACGAACGATTAAAAAATAATAATTCTCCACGCATACATATAATGTAAGAAAATAATTTAGACTTTCTTTTAATTTCTTTGATCATTATTTTAATTTGTTAAATTTTTATATTTATAAATCAAAATTTTTCTAAACCAAAGTCCAGAATAACGTAAAAATGTTCCGCGCAGGCGACGAAGTAAAATTGAGGAGCACTCCGCGATAAATCTGGATTCAGTTCAGCGGTCACGTAAAGGGAAAATCCTTTTCCTAAACCATGCTATACGAGAGAACAGGGTGGGGATTGAGGACAATTAAGCTGCGCTGATTTTCTGTTCCCCTCGTTCCCAAGTACTCATGGATCACTAGACTTGTTTGTTGAGTACGTGTGTATGATTGCGTTGGTAGTGCCGTAGCTTTCTTTTATCAATTTTATTTTGCCGAGGGAAACGATTGATTGCTTAGAAGTATTTATTTTTCTGTCATTTTTTTTGTTAACGATTGCCGTAGTAATAAAATATGAATTTCTCAATGGTCATGTATAAGAAGAAATTGCGATCTAAAGGTTTATACAATCTTTTTTTGCAATTGATCAAACAAAATCCTATACTTCCTAAATCGTCTCTATTTTTCATCAAAAATCTTTTAATATTCTCTAAGATTGGTTCGAAAGTCGAGAACAAAATACGTATAAGCCAAAAGCTTAAAACAGGTGAGCTCATTATACTTTAGAAAATTTAGTATTAAAAAACAACGTAGAATAATTATTTAAAGTTGACGTGCTTTTCTTTGAGTTTTACAATAATAAACGTATAAATAAAAAATTCTGAGAAGTTCCAAAGTTTAACGAAAGCAGAAACTTTGAGAAGTCAAAGAAACGATGAAAGGAGCTGTAAGGAAGCAGATACGAAAACACAGCCTATATATATATATATATATATATCCGTAGCAGCAGAAAAAATCATAAAGCGTCCATTCCGATCATGAATTCCGTCGCGTTTTTATTTCATTCTGGAGCAACGAAGTATGACACCCTCAAGATTTCCTCGGGGGCTCAGCCCCCGGCGTGTCATACCACCGCTGAGAGGGATGAAAAAAAGGCCGAAAGCCGAAGCGGATACTCACTTGGGTAACAACTGGTACAGCAGCTCCTCGCACTTTCGCTTCTCTTCGAGATAGTCCGATGTGCGTTCGGCCACCAAGTTCTCCAAGT
The DNA here is from genome assembly GCA_035047165.1 of Ormyrus rosae. Taxonomy (NCBI): domain Eukaryota; kingdom Metazoa; phylum Arthropoda; class Insecta; order Hymenoptera; family Ormyridae; genus Ormyrus; species Ormyrus rosae. The sequence continues at coordinate 4,249 of JAWWML010029719.1, forward strand.
TGTCCGCGTAGTGTTCCATGCGCGACAGCAGATTGTCCAAAAGATTGTTGATGCGGCTGTCTCTGCGCAAACAATCATTCACTTGGTCAGAATTGCTACTGAAAAGCAATCAGATCTTTATTTTTTCACTAGTTTTGTTCGAAAATTATTAGTTTTTTTTTTTTTTTTTTTTTTATCGATAACAGGTTCTTTTTAGAGTTTTGATGAAAACGTCTTACAGTATTATAAATATAAACAATCGCAGTCAATGGTCTACTATTAAACATAATTAAATATCTGTTATTTTCAATGAAATTTCGTCTCCTAGCATACCGTTTATGCATAGGAAATCATTAGAATTTGCTATGTTTATCGAAAATCATATACATATTTCAACAGCGTATTTCAACAAGCCAAGTTCTACGAATTTGTGTGAGTAATTTCTAATTTAATAGACGTCAATAATGCATCATGTTAATGTAATTACTACAGCGTCACTTTGAAAAGGATTAATTGATGATCCCTTAATATGTATGATATGTAAATCCTCTTGAAGTACAACTTATGAAAATTATTCAAATATCGTAATTTTTTAATTCTGTTAATTCTTCATTTACCGATAGATACAATATTGTGAATGTACACTCTCGTTAAGAGATGTTTAAATCGCGTAGAATTAGGTTAATACTATAAGCCACTAAAAAGAATTTTAAAAAAGCATTAAATGTTAAATGAATCCGACGAATGAAAAATATAACTAATAAAAAAGAAGAAGCAGATTAATTAATATTTATTATTTATGGCAATTTTTCAGTTTTTAACGGTTCAATAAAACTATTTATTACTTTATTACACGGTTTTTTATAATTACGTGGCAGATTCAGTTGTTAAATTCAAATACTTTTATTTCTCTAAAAATGACAATTTAAATCATAACTTAAGCATAAATTTTTAATACCTTCATCAAAAAATATTTGTAGTGTAATATCACTTTTCATTTATGAAACATGCACGCTCTACTTATTGTTAGTATATAATGTGAGTAAGACCTCCTTGTTTCATAAATCTTGAGAGAAGAAAATGTAAAGCTTTCTACGACGTCGTAGTATCTTAACATGTTAAAGTGTGCATAATAAAATAGCCAACTTCGCCAAAATGAAATATAGGACTGTCGAAGATTTCTAGACTCGCAATCCTTCAATTATGCAATAAAAATAACCTTAAGCAGTCTTGTATATTTAATTTAGAAATTGGTAAAGTTAAAGAAGCGTAAAATTTTTATATTAAGATCCACAACCATTTTGGCGCGTGATTTTTAGTTTTACATCATAATCTGCGGGCAATTTACACAGATCTTTAAATAAAGGTTTCCATTTACTATAGCGATTTTACCAACCTCATTCTCCCAAAATAGATGCAAAACAGCTACTGGGGCACATTGCACACACGAGGAAAGCTACTTCCCTAAATAAAATTTTCATTTGCCTCATAAATTGTGCAAGCTTTCAGTCAGCCTGAAGAGTCGTCCGAGCAGCCGCAATAAACCGCATCCGAAAATAAAATAATACCAACGGTACCATTCTGGAGGGTAAGTAGGCCAATCAAGGAAAACCGCAGACACGCGGTGTTACTGATAACAAGCGCGTCTACGCATACCGTTTAGTCAAGTATGCGTGTGTCGCGTGTATTAATTAATCAACCACTAGTAAACCTCGCCGAGATCATTCAAGATATAATATATTCAGCTGGGATTCGATCACTTTCCGAGCCAGACTTTTTTTTACACGGGTTGCAATCGAATGGATACAATGCAATTTGTTTCTCATCTGTGTAAGTTTTTTAATAAAAGGTTTTCTTATAAATTATTCAGTTTTTTTTTATCACAAAGCTGATACAATCAATTCACAAGTTATTGGATTATTTAATAACATTATATTATAATGTAATATTAAGTAATATTAAGTAGTTGAATGAAATAATAACAACATTGAAGTTTTGCGCATTAAAAATGTACTGTTTAACATATTACTGCAGAAGCCTGAAAGTAAATTTATTATTCAGTTACGCTCTTTATAATTTGAAAACAAAGTTAATTCCAGTAAATTACACCCAGCAACTTGAATAATGTTTCTCTGCGAAATACATCAAAGGACAACGTTTATGAAATATCTACAAGTCATCAATATGACATCTTTAGGAAAATTCCAAAAGTATTCTTAAAGCTATTTTGTCAAAGTCATCTTATAGTCTACTTTAAGTAAATTATTAACGATACTGTATTATTTCCATACTTCTAAAAGACAAAATAGGTGCACTCAATTAGGTGCTCAAAATAATAAATTCCTGCACTATTCAGTATTCAGTATTAAATAAATGGAACTTTGCATGTTTAGAGAAATAATAATAATAATATAATAATACTTAACCGAGTACTTGACTTACTGATAATTGATTTCATTCCTTTCTTTTGTTTGATTCGTATTAACAGTTATTTTGTGACGTTGTGCTTTGCCACGTCACAAAACAAAGATCAAATTTAAAGGACTTGGAGGCAGCCAGCAGACTTGTCCCTCCACCTCGCACATCGTGCAACAATTTGTAGAACTTTTCCTATCGCATTTTTGCATCTGCCTGCTTTGCGGCAGTTTTGCATTATATTTTTCGACAAGTTGCTGCCGTAATATTTCTGGCATCGAAACGGCTTGTGAAATATTCGCATTCTATGCGATTCACTCGCTCATGTTTCGATTGCCTCTTGTTTATCGTACTTGTTGTTATTGCCAAGTACTTGCTTTCTGTACGTAAGTACAATTTACTGTAAGATTTTGATCTTGTAGGTTCGCCGAAGGTTACTCTGCCGGAATTTGCCAAACGGTCGCTTCGAGCTCGAGAGATCACCCGATGAGTCCCAGCCAATCAATCTCGGACTACGAGGAGGACTCCCTACTCTCCGCCTGGGGGGAGAAAACCGATATAAGGAGGTTCCACCCTGGGCTCGAGGACTTTTCTTCTAGCTGCCAACTGCGAGACATCCGCGCCGCGAAGTTGCTCTGCGCATACCATTAGTTTTTCTGTACTTAGTCCGCAGAGCGTAAAAGTTCATTATTCTGTTTTCGAGTTTCTTGCATTTTTGTAAGATTGCGTACTGTTCTTTTATTTGCCTGTCTAGACCTGGTGTTTCGTTAAAATCAACCGATACGGCGGAAAGCTACAAAAGGGTAAGTAACTCGCTCAATCCGCGCAATTGTTACTACTGCCGCTTAAAGACAAAAGTTCAATGAAAATTAGCCAAGTTTTCTTTTACGCAGCTACGTCATCCGTTTTAAATATTATACTCGCAATTTACTAGTTTATTATACCTGCGAAGTGGAGTTTATTCTTGGCAAAATTCAATTCTTTTCAAATTTACGTTTTACGAAATTGTAACTAAATTTCTTTTTGGTGCCTATCGAGGCAAATTATTTTCAATTTCTTTGTTAAACTCGAAACTTTAAATTGTAGTGAGAACAATTCAACCTCTAATTAAATTTGTTATTGTGAGTTATTTAAATTTTGCTCATTATTTTGAATGTTCTCGATTTCGAATGTATCGATCACAGCTCTAGTCGTTCGACCTCACGACTCTACCGTCTGCCTAGCCAAGTCTAATAAATTTTGATTTATTTAAAAATTCTATTTGTCCTGAGTGACACTGCTCAGTTTTGTAATATTTCCTTTCAGCGTCTGGCGCCCTTAAAATTGTATAACGAGGATGTCAATTTTACCGACACTCCTCGAAATTATTTTGACAAATTTTGATCTGTATCTAGCTACTTTCTTTTTCGCAGTTTTCCTGATTCTAGCGTACCGACGGGATTGGAGGTTGCAGTCCCCACGCAACCTTTAAACCCCCCCGTTACAATTTAAATTTCTAAAGCACAATATTTTATATAGACGTTTGCTAACTAGAGATCATCGTTTCAGAAAAAACTAGATTTGTTTTTGTGATAATACTTGACTTTCTGATAATTGTTTAATAATAATGTGTAATCTTAAACACACCCATGAAGTATTTAATGCGTTTAACAACCTGCCAGATTTAAAAACATGTTTGAACAATATTATAATCATTCTATTTTACAATTTTCTACAGTTTTCAGTATATAACAAGGTCGGCAGTTTTCGAAGAATCACCTTCCTATCCGGCGTTATATTCTTATTCTTAAGGCGAATTTGTATTCCCGTTTAGATTAAAAACCCTCCGGCGTTCCGCCGCGAAAGAATCCGATCGCGATGACTTACTGCGCTGCTCTTGAAGCTAATTCTTTGAAAAAACAGACGCCAAGGCAATTCGAAAATCGCTTTCTCCGAGCGAGTAATTTGCATCTCTTGGTTTTCACGCGATCGCACATTCGAAAATGGAATTACTGAAATTCTACTTCCAGAAGCGCATTATCCACGAGTTGAGAAAATGCACATTTTGTGTATTTAACGGAGGCCCGTGAGAAAGTGTATGACACATTTCATTGCTGTTTGATAAATGAATATTTTGATTAAAGTACTTTATTACGCGATAAATGAGATGCTGCGATTTTTATTTTTATTCTTTTATACAAGGTCGTATTAATTATAAAAAAAATGTATAAATTACATCTTTATTTACGCAAACAATGACATTGAAACAAAATCGTAAAAAAATACTCGATTTAACTTGTTACGAGAATCGGGGTCGAATATCTATTTCCATTAAAAAGCCTTGTACCCTCATGGATTCACGAGCAAATAAAAGTCCTTCCGCCACCCCCCGATATTTCGTGAATTGGATTATTGCAGCAGATAATCGACAAAGTAAGCAACTCTTAATTAAAGCTTGTTCCCGCTTCCCACACTCGGTTCGCAGTTGAAAATTATTTTTAGAACGCGAGAACGCGGCGAAGTGGGTTGGAGCTCGTGAATCTTGTTGCGCGCTCGGAAATCCGATTGGCAGGCAGGCCTTAACGCCGTAATATCGACTCATAACGCGCCCTCACTTTTTCCCGGCACACGGCGAAAGAGAAATCGATGCGAAATTGTAAATGTTAAACAGGAGAGAAGAGACTATATGCACGAGGCATCATTTCGCGAAAAGAAACTCGTAAATTTAACGACGTGGATTTTGAATGCGCGCGGAAACATTTGGAGGGAAATGTAAGCACTTGCGACTGAATGTCCTTGCATTATTGTTACTACTGTAACTTCAAGTAAATAACGATCAGTTGCGGGGTTACGCTTCTGAAGCTTATCGGATATCGGAATAACCGATTTATGCAATTTTTCTGCATTCTTTTTCGTTCTATGCGAGTATTTTATAGAAATTTGATTGAGTGGCTAGGAAGAAAAACAAGCGAGAGAACCGATTAATCCCCATCGTTTGTCCAGCAATTCGCTTATAACCCCAGCTAAGAATTTTATTGCACGGTGATTACGCTGAATTCGAAAACTTGTTTACTCCCGTTCTCCTTTGGAAAAGGCAAACACATCACGCGGTCCAACTAAAGCAACAACAGTGTCGCGGCTGTTAAACCGAGTGCCTGGATCTTGGATGGGAATTGCACGCGACGCGCCTCGATAACAATCGCGGAAAATAAAGCTGATACAACAGCTAATGTATATGCCGCGCCGCCGCCGCCGACGTCGTCGTCGTCGTCGAGGACTAAGAGACTGCAAGAGAGGAAGAGAGTGAGAGAGAGAGAAATGGGGTTAACGTAAGTGGAGCAAAGGTAGGCAGTCGCTTGCACGAGCCCTCTGGCTGAAATCGCGGAGGACGGTAATGATGGCGAAATCGCTGCTACTGCGCCAACATCAGAGAAAAGCGGAGCCATGTGCGCACGCACAAGCGGCAACAACAGAGTCCTGGGCGGGCAAAGAGCAATCAGTGCCGTATTGCGTGGCGCATTTTTACGTTTAAGTTCAATCTGGTGTGTAGACTTGCTTGGGTCTTATGACGCGAATGAGACAAGGGAGATTGCCAGGGGAAATAAATTACTCGCGCAGTTTTCAGCTCGGACGTAATTTGAATTTGTACAATTTTTATGATTTCTAGAGCGGAGGCAGACACCAATTGAAGATAATTCGGATACAATTAATTTTAATTTCTTTATTTGGCTAAAGGAGGAGATTTGCCAATTGAGATATAGCTGCTATGCACTTTCAAAATACTATTATTTAAAACATCTGTGATGATATAGTTTATAAATCATTATAAGGATTTTGATTATTCGCGCGATTTATATTTAAAATGCGTAGAAAGATGGACATGCAACATAATACTAATAATAAATTCTACTATGAATGCGTACTGAAGAAATTCTATCTTTTAAAGAAAATAAATGCAAAAAAGTAACCGAGATTTCTACGAAGTGATGGAGCAATTAGTATGCTCTACTTAATAAACTGCACGTCACATCTTATTAGGGCAATGAATATTCTAATGACTCGATTAAATTGTTTTCAACAAAAAAGGAGGTTGGTCCGTAAGATCTTCGAAATCTTTTTCTCTACGAATAAATTATGTATTTGACAAATTTTAAAGAGGAATAAAACCTGACTCAACTTTAATGTTCAGGAGTTTCGCTTGTGGAGTTTATCTTAAAATGCTACTCGCGATAAGAAAAATATCGTTTTTCTTTATTAAGTCGTGAAATCTTTGCATTTCAAAGCCTTGTGCGTTAAATTTTGCATAAATATTGACTTTAAATCTTACGCCCTACAAACTTTGCATGTCGAGATTTCACTGTCATTAATATTATTTTTTGCGCTATGAATTCACATTAATTCCGTTTTAATGATTTAAACAGAAATATAAGAAAATGTTTTCCCTTTAAAGTGCTTGATATAAACTATTTAAACAATTGTATATTATTATTTGCAGGCGTTGAAAATCTTTCAAATTATTTTATAGTTTTACACTGAACATTTGGTATACATTTCACTGAAACAAGTCGGAAAACGTCTTATCGAAGGTTAGATAATCTTGCAGAAGTAAGTAAAAAGTATACTATAAAGAGAAAAGTTAAAGCTCTTCAAGGAGAGGTTTTTTCATTCATGCATTTTATTTTTTGCTCGTGACTTTAAGCGTATTTAAAAGAACACCTTCCTTTTAAATATACGGTGTACTTTTTTAATAAACAAACGGGCAATAAATGGCTTCTACTGAATTTTCAGCATTCCAATTTAGCTTTCTAAAGAATTTTTCACATATTTTCAATAAAATTCTGACAGAATCGTGTAGAAGTATATTATATGATTGATAAATAATTTATAAGAAACATTAGAAGGCAGAAAATAATTCGCACATAAAGCTTTGCAGCCGGTCGATTTTAGATCAAATTTTTCTCCTTTCTAAAACATTTATCCCTGTATTTTACGAGTAAAAATCAGCCCCAATTCGGACAAACAAGAAGCTGAAAAAGAATCACTTGAGCAGTCATAATAGGGGTTCATTAAAGCTGCAACAGTCGTAAAATATATTACAGTGCGGTCGAACCACGAGAACCGAGTGCCAGAGATGAAAAATTCATTTTGAGCTTGCAGCGCCGCTCGTATATTTCACGAATCCGCAGAGCGGACTTTAGCTCGAAATTTTCAGCCGCGTCCCGCGAGTATTACGCTTCAAAGCAGCGGATCTCACTATTCTCCTATAGCTGGAACGATTAGAATTTCATTCACCTTTTTTTATTTATATTTAATAAAGAAATAAGAATAACTAATATAACAGTTTAAACAAATTTTTAAATTTCATAATGTATTTTACGCAGATATAAAGTCAATTTTGAAAAATATTACCTATTCAATAAAAATACAAGTAAAATTTTTAACTTATATTTTTGTCTTTTATAGAAAAAGCTTTTCTATTGTTAAATTCGAGCTATTTTCATTTTGGTAGAGTTCATTGAATTTATTCCTAAAATGATTACTATTAGTGTCAATTATTTATTTTATAATATTTAATTCATGAATCAATTGGAAATTAAACAAAAATTTTATTATAGGTTTTCAAAGGAAGGATTTAATTATTAACACCTTTATAATGCGATATTGGTACGTCGCTTTGAACTGGGAATAAAGTTATTTCACGTAACAATTTCTCCATTGATCTGATTTTTCGATTCCACTTGTTTAAAATAATTCCAATACTTGAATCTCATGGTATGTTCATTTGCAGAATTTAACACTTTTAAAAAGCTTTTAAAATTTTAACTTGAATTTTCAAATTTAAGTGTGCATTATCATGATTGTATTTCAACTCTTTTAGCACTTATCATTCTAGTTCAGTTAATTATATTTTACTATAGTTAAAGTTAATTATATTTTTATCTACTTTTATAATATTTATAATTGATTTATTGTAAAAATTCTAAAAGGTTAAATATATCACTACTGCCCTAGTGGAAACTGAAAACATTTTTGAAGTAGTTAATGGCCATAAAAGGGAAATAAAATGTGTTCATTTTTCGTATTGTAACAGTATTTTTGACATACTGTTACAATTGGATTAAACTCAAAAATAAATATATTAATTGCCCCGAGTCAGAGCGAACAGCTTAGATTTAAGTAGAATCCACTCTATGCGAGCGAACGATTTTCGTAAGAAAGATAGGGCACCCGAAGCAGCAGAAGCAGACGAGCCCAGCTGACTGCCCCAATGCGAGGACTGGTGGGGAGAGTTAGAGAGAGACAGGGAAGGTTAGCACGTTCGATCGC
>JAWWML010029730.1:0-12937 GCA_035047165.1 Ormyrus rosae
TTCGCAAATCGCGGCGACCTCGACATTCCAATCACGATAATAATTTTGGCGACGAGCTACGAACAGCTCGTCGCAATATGTAAAGTAAACAATTACTTGTCATTTGAAATAGATTTTAGTACTTTTATGAAAAGAATTTTAAAAAAGTAAAATGTTTTTTATTTAAAAAAATATATTTATTTTTTAATTTAAAAAAAGAGAGAATAAGATAGGAGTAACTATTAACTTATTACCTTATATAATTATTGTTAAAATTATTAGTAGTAAAGTGTGGATGGGCGTGAATTAATGACTCTCCAGCGGGTTCCTCTGTCTCAAATAACTTTATTTCCTTTTAACTTGTTACAACGTACGTGTGTACCTCTTTTCTCTGCTGCACCGCGATACTAACTTGTTGTTTTCGAGTCTTCCTCTCCCGCGTCGGGTCGAGCTGATCTGTCTTCAGTCATGGACTCGAGTGACGGGTCGTCCCAGAGCTGGGACATTCTTCTCTTGTTCCTCGTCTTGCTTTCCAATCGCCCGCCAAGGCCTAGACGCGGGAAAAGGACCTCGGAATCCGAATAACGGAAAACGGAGCGCTCTTTAGAAATAATGAAGCGCCCTCTCGTCGAGAGAAAAGAAACAAATCCAAACACATGAAGGAATCGCACGAAAAACACAACCATATGAAAACCTATTTTTTTTTTTTAACAATTATTAACAATTATAGACCAATTAAAATAAATTGAATGACTGGAAAACTTATACTTGCTTATACATATACCTTTGTTAAAAGGTAATTGTTTAAAATTGTAGGGTTTAGTCCAAGGAATCAATTAATAACCTTATCTTTCATATCAAGGTCAGTTTTGCAGGTCATTTCAAGGTCAACTTTTAATTTTTATACAAAACTTTAATCCCTCGAGGTCACTTTCACGCAAAGTCAAATACATATCTGAACGTAAAATTTTCTGATCTTTCCATTTTCGGAATGAAAAATAGGGGTATCCATTAAAAAAAAAGTTGACCTTAAAAGAACCTTCAACCTGCAGAGTATTCACGGGTATCCATACTATTTGAACACCTTGTATAATAGATTGAAGCAAAGTATATTGATATTTTTAAAAACAACGAAAAATAAATATATTTCCTTAACCTCTTCTGACCGACATCCACATATGTGGACAAATATTGGATTTACAATTGTAAAGTGCCCTAATTTTTTTTATGAAGTCGCCGATGGCATTAATTACTTTGAATAAAATTCTACAAGAAGCGATCACGTTATTTAATTAAAAATTAATGTTTGCCTATTATACTTGCAGTTGGAAGAAAGCAAAATCTATCGCGACCAATATTAAATTAAAAGTGCTATAAAAAATATTTATTGTGGATTATTTCTTTAGTAACTTGGTTAACTCGTGGGATGAAAGAAGTTGGGGTTGGTAGGGGGTTATTTTTTGAATATATAAACGACTCCCACCCAATTTTTCATTCCAAATAGTACTAGTGTCCACATATGTGGAAACGCACTTATATAAGAAAATATATACACTAAGGGATATAGTGAGTTTCTGGGGCAAAATAATAATAGATAAATGAAAAAAAAAATTTTTATTAGTGTATTCAAGATGGAAGTCAGAAGAGGTTGAATTATTTTGACTTCACTAGTTCGCAAAAAAATTGGAGTTTTTCATTTATTTAAATTAAAAAATATACTCAAAATGTTTCAATGTCGTAACAGTGGTGGTTTCATAAATTCTAAGAATATACCGGAAAATCGCGTTTTTTAATTGTTCAGCAAGCAAATACACTTATAAATATCTGAATAGATTTCAGGAAATTTATTTTGTAGGAAAAAATGTAAAAAAACACTGTCCGGATATTTAGAAGTCATGTAAACTCGAAAAAATCATCGAAAAAGTGGTTTTTAATTTTTTGGGCCCCCTTCTACCAACTGAAAAAAATCTGAAAAAATTCACACGCATTAGTTTTAACACAAAAATTATTTCAGAATTTTTTCGAAGTTGCAGTTATGGACAAAACTAAAAAAAAAATAGCGTCAATTTCAAATTTTTAAATAGCCGCCTAAATTCGAATTTGACTCCAATCATTTTTTGAATAAAACCATTTTATAGGGCTTAAAAAAACCTATGATTTAAAAAGAAAACTGTATTACTTTGAAAAGTGTATGATGAAAAAAAAAAATTATAATAAATAAAAGCGGCGTCCCATTGGGCTCCTAATGGGTCTAGGAGTCTGAAAATTTAGGTCAGCTCATAATTTTTGATGACGAAAAGGTCCACCAAGTCTGCATAGCGATTTCGTTAAGAGCACTTTTTGAAGAAAATATTTGATCCAAATTTTGGCCCTACCACTATATGCTACTAGATTTTTAGAGTGGTCATTGCGATCGAGTAATTGAAAAAAACCATCTCAGATAATAAAACCGTTAATGTCAAATTTCTAGTTTTTTGCCTATTAAAAATACGGGGTGCAGACCAAAAATCAACCCCCCCCCCCCTCCCCCAGAATTTGCTACACTATTTATAAGGATTATTTAGTTTTATTAAAAAATGTAGATTACAAAAGAAGATATTTCAAAAAATCTGTTTTTGGGGGTAAACTTGAAGGTTGATTTTCACCCCTTCAATGTGTTTTTCCACCAATAAAAAAAACACGTATCTCTTATTTTTTAATTTACTATAACATGATAGGGTGGTTTACCCACTTAAAAATGATTTTTTCAAAAAACCAAAAATTCCTTCATCTTTATCTTTGAATTTTATATAACATAGAATTTTTGTAGATTTTTTTCTTTAAATTTAGATTTTTACAGAAATTTTTTATAAAATTTAGAAAATTCAAGGGGTAGTTTATCCCTTAATGATTATTGAAAAATATCAAAAGAACTGTGCTTTACATCATTTATGTGAAGGAGCATTTTGAACCTAGTTTGGTTGAATCGTACATTGTGCAACAAGGGGAAAAAATGAGCTATTTCTAGCGAGGGTGAGGTATTCAGCACGAGTTGGAGTTAAGAGCGTTGAAGGCGCCCGAAACCGAGACGAGTACTGAAAATACCTCATCCGAGTCTGAAACAGCTTTTCTCCCCGTGCTACACACCGTGTTTTTGTCAACGAGGGCATGAAAAGCCCTCATTTGTGTTAGGAAGTTGGATAGATGATCATGCATTTCAAATGGTGCACAGAAATAATAAAAAATAGTTTAACCCATTAACGCCCAAAAGGGCACTTTTTTCCTTTAAATTTTGAAATTAAAAATTTTAATGAAAGGCTCGCAAAATATTTTGGAAAATACCTATTTTTACTATTTTCGAGTATGCTCTACACGATACGATAGTTTAAAAATCTCGAAAAATTGACTTTCAAATGTTAATTAACGATTTAACCCTTTCAGTCACGCAATTAAATTTGCATTGTTATGGAAGTGCGGATATACTTTTCCGATGTATTTTTCAACGCTGAATCCAAATCTGTTAATAATTTAAAAAACATAAATAGCCCCTAAAATGGGGTGAAAACTACCCTTTTGAGTCACGCAATTAAATTTGTATTGTTATAGAAATACAAACATACAATGTAAAAGTACTCGTACGATATAGGAACATGTAAAAAAGTTTAGAATAAAGATATTCGGGTTTATACATCTTTGAACACCACCTCCACAAATTTTCTAAGATACCCGTAATTTATTTTGAATAATCCACTTTTCAATAAATGCAAAAAATAAACTTCCATTTTCAGAGGTTGTTTTTATGGTTATTGAATTTTCAATATCATATTCCGATTCAGCGTTGAAAAATACGTCGAAAACGTATATTTGCACTTCCATAACAGAACAAATTGAATTTTGGGACTGAAAGGGTAGTTTTCATCCCATTTTAGGGGTGGTTTCTATGTGTATTGAATTTTTAACGTCGGATTCGTATTGAGCATCGAAAAATACATCGGAAACGTATATTCGCACTTCCATAACAAAGCGAATTAAACTGCGTATATAAAAACAAAAAAGGTGACACTATTTTGTACAATGTGACTGAAAGGGTTAAAAAAATGCAGTTTCTCAGTCATTTTTTTAAATCAAATTTTACAGTAGGAGAAATTTTTTGTTACTATAGGAAATGTAATGAAAGGTGGATGGAATGTTTTAACTTTCCAAATCTGGCAGAATTTTTTGTCTACGATTTTTTTTCTCAAAATGGCGGCCTACAAAGTAAGACTTGAAATTTTTAATTTTTTTCCATGTTGACCCTGAATGGAATATTGAACAATTAACTATAAAAGAGCCAAAAAAGAAGAAAGAAATATTAAAAGATAGTGGTATAGACACCTCTTTTTTCGCGCATAGCATACGTCATGCATCTACTTCAGCAACAAAAAGATTAGGCATAGACCTTGATACAATAAGAAAAACAGTGGGTTGGTCGCTTACTTAGTAATTATTGTTGTTTTATTATTTTTTTGGCTCTTTGATAGTTAATTGATCGATATTCCATCCAGGGTCACCGTGGAAAAAAATTAAAAATTTTAAGTCTTACTGTTTAGATCGCTATTTTGAGATAAAAAATCGTAGACAAAAAATTCAGCCAGATTTGGAAAGTTCAAACATTTCTTCCGACTTTCATAAAATTTCCTACAGTAAAAAAAAATTTTCTTCTACTGTAAAGTTTGATTAAAAAAAATGACTGAAAAAGCTACATTTTTTTTTTAAATTGATAATTCACAATTTAGTCAATTTTTCGAGATTTTTAAACTATCGTATTGTGTAGAGCTAGTAGAAAATAGTAAGAATAGGTATTTTCCAAAATATTTTCCGAGCTTTTCGTTAAAATTTTTCTCCTCAAAGTTTAAAAGAAAAAAGTGTCCTTTTGGACATTAATGGGTTAAAACAAAGAAAAAAAATCAAAAGAAAAAAAACAATTTTAATTTTTAAAATAAAAAAAGATGACTTTATTGTCCGGTAATCCCCGCTGTGGCAAAACATTTTCTCAAATGTTTGGAATGCTCGATTTTCTACGCTACTTTCTAGCGTGAAATGAGGACTACTTCATACCCGAGTTGAGAAAAAATATTTATTCCTTCTACATGATACCTTAAAATCATCCTCCGACAACCCCAACTTTGACTGATTGTTTCAGCCCCTAGAAATGTTTTTCCGCCGATAAAAAAAATACAGGTCTCTTATTTTTCAGTCTACTTTAACATATTGAAAAATTTTTTATGATAAGGGGACGACAGCAAAGTGACTCTCCTTGTGAGACTGAGAATTATTCTTTCCAAGTTTTGATTAGTTTCAGGAGAGATGAAGCGTCCTGTGCTTACCAGTCCTTCGCTTCTTCCTTATTAATCTACTCTTTTAGAATGTGTCTGTTGAGCTTTTTGCTGATTGGAGCAGGTGCTTCTGACCTGTGATGTATCGCTAGCCATGCGAGGCTTATTGACCTGCACGCAGCCGGTATTTTGTATGGTTGAAAAGTGACACTTCGTGGGTTTTTTGCCATAGATAAGTTCATGAATGGTCCAGTGGAGATTAGCATAAGTACATGCGTTCTCACGGCGATAGACACACTTGTACCTCGGTCCCTTCAGAGAGTTTGAGATACACCAACTACAAAATAAATTATATTGTTATTATATTACCAATAATTATACCAAATTATTTGAACCCTCTACTTCCGCATCTATGCCACCCTGGCGATGAGGATAAACTTTCGCAAGGAGGACGGAAGCAAGAAAATTATAAAGTGACCTTGTTTAAGATATTCGCACCAGACTAGCCTCTCACAAAAACGTACGCGAAGTTAGTGAAATTAATGACCGAACTAAATTAATTCCATCAAACGTCATTGAGAGATGTGTTTTCAACAAAGCAAGAAAAAAAAGATTCCAGTTCGAGCTGTCTTACAAGTCGGACGTGTTTTGTTATCGCTCCGTGTTGTGAGTGCTCTCTAGTGTTTACAAGTGAGTGTATTTCACCTGTTCTAGCTTCGGCTGGTTTTGGCTGAAGGCTTCCCGGTCTTTTAAAATCCGGGTCGCCCTACGTCAATAAAATGGCCTCTTCTCATAAAAAAGGGGATTTTCCCCCACTGTATTTTTAATTTAAAGTTGATAAGTCTCAGTGTTGTTACTCTGAAGTAGCTTCACAAAGCATAACTAAAGACCATGCCATAGTTTTCGACTCACATAGAAACTTTCTTTACATTATTACATTATTAAAACTTTGGCTTTAGGATCAGTTATAGGACCTAGCAACATAAGGCATGGATCTAGAATATCGCAAAATAGAATCTGCTACTATCTCTCTACGGTAAAAATTACAAAACAAGTTGTCTCCTACGGTAATTTTAAAAAAATTTTGATACCAAAGAAGAATTAATAATTGAAGCTAGTCCTTTTGTTTCTCAGTCAAAAAAAGTAATTATTTCTAATGTTCAACCGTTTACCATGAACAGTTTTTGGAGCATGTGTTGAAGGAAATGGACATAAAAATCAAGTCGCAAGTTACGAATATTCGAGCCGGATACACCGAAGGGTTAAACCCATATTTTGTCATTTAGGAGACAATTCTATATAGGTCCGAGCGACGAGATTAAACTTCCACAGTCTATTAATATTAAAATCGGCAATACTCTTGAATGGATCTACTTCTCAACGAGTAAAATAAAATGTTTTATTTGTTAACAAGAGGGTAACTTAGCTAAATCGTGTTATGAAGGCGCTAACAGTTCTCCTTCTACTACTACTACTACTTCTACTTCTAAAGACATTCCAGATCAAATTCCTGAAGAGATTAACACAAACCCTAGTTGCGAGCTCAAAGTAGAAGAAGCAACAAATATACAACATGAAACTGACCTAAACAAAAGTGTTGACGAATTTGCCTTTCCCACCTTACCAAGAATTAAAAGAAATAGATCTGAAACGTCTTCGTCCACTCAAGAAGTTATTACACCGACCCCTATTTCACAGCCACTCAATAGCTTCACTAAAATCCAAAGTAAAAAGCTTAAGAAAAACGTTACGTCACCGGAGGAAATAATAACTCAACTAAATCCGTTTGAGCTTCTTTTTAGTGACAAGACAAAGAATTTTACAGTTGGCTTTATCCCTTTTACTCAATTCTTCTACAACACTTACCTTAATAATATCTTAATAATAAACATCATGAGTTCTTGTCTCCCAATTTCCAAAGGCTTTCTCCTTCTGAGAAATACAATTTTTTTATCGCGGTCATTTCAGAAGCTTGCATAGAGAATACTCCTAAGAAGAGAGTTGTTAAACCGTCAGCTCATAGCAACCCGGTTCCATGGTGGGACGCTGACTGCGACAAGGCAAAACGCCTCCGTAAACAAGCTTATAAAAAATGGGAATTCTCAGGTGACTTATCTGACTTAATTAATTACAATAAACAATGTGCTCTGACTAAAAAAATATTGAAAAATAAGAAAAAAGATAATTTTAGAAAATTTGTCTCCAATCTCGATTTTTATTCGAATTGTAGCTGTACTTGGAAAAAATTTTCAAAAATAAATGGACAATGATTTCAACTCATACGACTAAAGATAATACACTCTCGCGAAAGAGCTTCGATTCATTAAATGATCTATGTCCACCTGGTGCTCCCAGGGATCCGGACTACATTCCTATCGACTCGCGTCCCAATTATTTTTTTGATTTACCTCTTTTATTGACGGAATTTGAAATTGCCTTTAAATCCTGTAGAACCTCCTCTACTCCGGGCATGGATAGAGTTTTCGAAAAAATTATAAAATTACGTTTAGACTGGTGGTTTGAACACCACAGCCTACTGCATCGCAACTAAACTGGCTTTATAAGAGGTCGCTCTTGCCTTGACAACCTTTTACGGCATGGTAGTCAATATATTGACCACCAAAATGATCTTCTAATTTATGGTATATCAGAGACTATATGACGCTTTTTCGTCCGGTTTTTTTGTAATTTCATTTAAGTAGAAGTTTAGGAAGTATTTGGCATAAAATATACATCGATATTTGTTTAACAATTTGTTAAATAAATAAACAACAAAAAAAGGCCATTTTCATCGAAATAATTCATGTGGAGGAGAACAGATGCTTCGATTGATTTGAAATTACATACAAGAGGGTTTTCGATGTCGCTAATTATGAATATAGGGTGCCAAATTCAAAATGGTGGATTCAAAATGGCGGCTGAAAACTCTAAAATATATGAAATTTTGCTAAAACTATGTATATATATATATATATATATATGGGTTTTTGAGGTCGCTAATTACAAATTTGAGCTCAGATTTGCAATAATCGTCAATGAAAATTGAAAAAATTTGAAATGGCAGATTCAAAATGGCGTCCGAAAACTCGAAAATTCGATAAATCTTGCTAAAATTATGTATACACGGGTTTTCGATGTCGTTGATTACGAATTTGACCTTAGATTTACAAAAGATTAAAATTTTTATTCTGAAAATAATTCCTAAATTTTTCTAAATTTTATGATAATTTTCAACATTTGTGGTCGCCATTTTGAATCCGCCATTTTGAATTTTGAAAATCTGATTACGAATTCGTAATCACCGGCCCACAAAACCCCCTATGTGTAATTTTCAGCAAAATTTCTTAATTTTTTGAAATTTTAGCAGCTATCTCGATTCCGCCATTTCGAATTTCAATAATTTCAAAATTCTAAGTTCAAATTCGCAATCAGCGCCGTCAGAAACCCCTATAAACCAATTTTCATATAAATCCATCCATATAAAAAATGTATGCCGCAAAGGGTTAACAAGTTTAATCCTTTCAGTTAATACTTAAAAGATTATCGCTTCATTGCAAGTTCATGGACTTGAAAACGGCACTTGCAATCAATTTTTTTGTGGTATAAGCGATCATAATATAAGAGTAAAACTCTTTAAATAAAAGGCGTGCTCGAGCGGGGACAGCGGTTACGGCGATACCTCGGTAATATGCTATTTTTGCAGTAAACCGAAGCATTACCACTTTAAAGGATCCCGCACAAAATGATAGGATTCTTGACCGCAATAAAACTTCCGAATTTTTTTATATGTTGTAGTCTAGGCCCTCTTGATCAAAAGTCTCCATGGGCGCGAGGTTAAAAAATGAACAGTTTTTGAGATGCGGAGGTTACAATATCGGTCCGTAAAGCTCTCCTATTTCGTTAAAAACGAAAAGCAGGGTTGTTTGAGACTCGCGAAGCTGCACCCCAGATCTGCCATGGAGTCACACACACACCAACACACACAAACGCACGCACACACGTAGACACACACTCACCTGCATTCACGGACGCATACACTGACTTATAGACGCACTCACACTCAAACACACACATATACACATAAAAACACCGTCGACATTAACATCACCCAATGTGCACCACGAGGAGGTTGTCGAATAGGATTTAGTACACCATATGGCCCTGAAAAGGGCCGGTGAGGTATAAGTTAGGTCAAAATATCATTTTATTAATATGTCATCGTCGAAAATATGCATGTCTTGTCTACACAACTTCTATATTTCCATTGCCTGGTAGCGGTTTATTTCCAGCATCCAGAACATGATGTAAGACTAACGTTGACGGATACTTCATATTTTTTTCACTGCGGGCGTAGCCTAGGTACCAAAATGAACTGGCTACCTGGGCACATGTCTCAAGTGTCCTTAGGCCAGTCTTGCATTTGTAATAGTAGCCAGTTATCGGTGGATCATGAACATTATTATTGTTATTGTAAGTGATGCACAACTGATATTTGGTCTGATTTCGAAATCGAGAATGTATCCTTAGTCTGATCAAATATAGGTCTGCTCTATTTTGGTCATATTCAATAACGTCCTTGGCTTCCCGTGCAAGTTTATCCTGTATATATCCAGAGGTGAGATTAACTTGATAAACACTAAAGCAAAGATCACGCAAGTATTTTAAGTAAAACCGTGAGAAATCTTCAAGCTGAACTTCATTAAGTGCTATCCACTGTTCTCACCTGTTGAGCAAATTGTCTGCTTCGACTCTTTCCGGCAGAGTATTAGCTTCTCGTCCGCTCTGTAACATCTGCCTTGCTAAACTAGCATTCGTACCTTGCATTAGTATCGGTTCATGGCATCTATTTATTAATGCTCCAACTATGCAGTAGAAATCTCTAAAATGCAGAACATGATCGTAGGGAACAACCTGACCTAAAAAGTTATATATGGATTTCATATGTCCATTACGAGATTCATTTATCCATCTCGTCTTCGTAACTAAACGGGAAGTATTTGGTTAGGTTGACAAAATGCTGACATTTTGTACCGAATACAGATTTCTTGTAAAAAATCAGTAGCGTCATCGTACCCTCGGTTAACGATATCGATATCTTCTTCTTGAAACCATGCCCTAATTTCCGCCATATCATTGTTAAATTCTTATCATAGCATAGCTGCATCATTATTTCGTGCATCTGAAAAATATGGACCATGTATGGCTAAAATATACCCATCTGGTGCCACTAATATTCCAGATTTTAGAAGATGATATCCTTTGTGTCGACAATATGATTGACGGAGAACTCTAAAGTTTGAGCTTTTTTGTATCTCGGTAAAACTGCCATCGATCGCCACTATTCGACACACCCTCGGAATTTGCGGTGCAGGATTGTACAAATGATTTGAAAATTCCGTAACGTGTCTTTCAATGTATGTATTTCTGTCGATGGCATTGAATCCTATATTTGTGGGTACGAATCTGGAAGATAGAGACATTCGAACTGTGCTTATAACGTTTTTGTCTTGTAGAATACTGAAAGATAATTTTTAACAATTCATCTGAAACGCCTTGTGGTAGTTTACATAGAAACGTTATAAGATGTTTTTTCGATACATGTCTAGTGTCATTTTGTACAGGAACAGGATCACAATATTCGTAAAGGTCATTGAATTAAGCTTTTATTAAGGAAGTTACTTCCTTAAACTCATCGTCCGAAAAGTCATTTTCATTCTCGTATCTTGAGTGAAGTTTTATTTGCATATGTCCTGAGTCCTTGCAAAAAATGTAACAGCTCTTCACCTCGAAGAATAAAAGGCCAATTGAAAGTTTGTAAACGCGCGGAAGGTGGGCTGCCAGGCTGATAAGCCAGGTGGGCCCGTGGATCGGTCGGCAGCCCGGAGAGGTAAATTATTACCTCACCCAGTTACTGACTGGCCTCGGGTACTTCCGCGCGTACCTATACCGGATGGGCAAGGTGGCGGACCCCAGTTGTGTATACTGTGGGTTCGCGAAAGGCAACCCACAGCCCATCATACATTTTTCGTATGTGGGCGGTGGCAAGAGAAGAGGAGCGGACTAGAGGACGATGTCGGAAGGGTAACCCCGGAAGACACCGTCTCGATCATGCTTGCCAGCATCGAGAACTGGGGGAGGGTTGCCAGCTTCGCCGAGGACATCCTCAAGCGAAAGAAGGCGGACCTCCCCTAAGGTATGCAGAAAGCTGTATGTAAGTAGAGTGCCCCGATGGCAATCACCCTGGTCCCCTCTCCGAAGTAATGCCTAACAGCGGATTCCGGAGCAGGGTTTTGAGCCAGGGGGACGAGGTCCCCTCGATGCACTCCCGTCGACTCTGGTCTGCAGTTTTAACTGCGGGGTGCAGTCGGCGGGCATGCATCAAATGGGTAATGTTTTAGTGGGTAGGCCGGCACCTTCCGTGCTGGAGAGTCCCACACACCAGGGGGCCGGCCCCCTGACGGTCTATTAAAGATTTCCTCCCTCATCTACAAAAATAAATAAAAAAATAAAAAAAAAACAGCTGAAGATGTAACCACTAATGTTACTGCGGCCTTCGCGGCTAAGGTGTGGGTGGGTAGATGTGCGTGTGTGAGTGTATGGGTGTGTTTTTTTTTATTTTCCAAATATCGATTGTGCATCACTTATAATATAATGTCAATGATCAATAACGTCATTAATAACAATATTAACGACAATGTTTCATCGATAACAGGTTACTATTGCACATACAAGACAGATGCAAGGACATTTGGGACATATGCCCTGTGGCAAGTTTCCTGTGGTACGTAGGCTAAGCCCGCCTTGAACAAAATGTGAAGTATTCGTCAACATTAGTCTTACATCATGTTCTGGATGCTGGAAATAAACCGCTAACAGGCAATGGAAATATAGAAGTGATGTAGACAAGACATGCAAAAGCCATATCGCATACCCTTTTTATAACTATTCTTGACGATGACATATTAATAAAATGATATTTTGACCTAACTTATACCTTACCGGCCCCTTTTAGGGCCACATGGTGTGCTAAATCCGATTCGACAACCTCCTCGTAGTCACGTTAATGTCGAGGGAGTGTGTATGTGTATGTGTGTTTTTATTTTACGAGGGAGTATGGGAAATCTTGATCAACCGGCGCGGCCATAGACAGACCGCGACGGCCGACTGACGGCTTCTGCCGCCAACAGACACCAGGAAGGGACCGCACTTCCTGATAGTGTGAGATTCATACTCACTAAAACCCTTTTCTCTATAGCTGAGCCACCTCGGAATCCACCGTTAGGCATTACTTCGGGGGGTGCCGCACAGTGGTGCAAAATCGCCGATTAGGCGGCTAAAATGCAATTTTTTAAATTTCCTTTCGTTCTAACATAATAATCATTTTTTTATTCTTAATATATTTGTGCATGATAATCCGCATTAGTTTAGATGGAAATTTCGATGGACAATTCATATTTAAACTATGAAGATAAGAAAATCGTAAATTTGTACGTTTTTTTAATTACTTTACACCTTTTGCAATATGTCATGCGCAAAGAAATTCTGCACTATTATTTATGTAACAGAGCACTCAAGATTACCCCAGAAACATTTAAGTGTAAGAAAATACGAATTTTTCCTTTCTTTTTTAATAAATTGATAAAATTAATAATGTTTGTCACGCC
>JAWWML010029741.1:0-12937 GCA_035047165.1 Ormyrus rosae
CATGTTCGATTGCGTCATTTTGTAAAATTTTTTCAATAGTCTAACGTTGTGAAGAGCACAGGTTGTCTTGAAATTTCGATTATGGTGAGGGAAAACTATTACCAGCTTCATTTTATCAAATGGCTGATAGCCCAACTCTAAGACGTCGAAAACATTGAACTTAAAACATTCTAGCCATTTTTTCTGTACAGAGCCCATAGCTAGAACTTTAGTAGCATCGTGTAACGCTTCACGAATTATACTGACCACTTTATCGTAAGGAATATCGCCAGAATTCCATTCCAAACCATGACAGTTACGCTTCAGCCAAGTATTCTCGCTCTTCTAGTTATCGGTGAGTCGTCGCCAGGAGAAGGGCTCTTTGAATAATAGTACTATAGGTTCATCATCATCATGTAGTGAAACGACTGCCAGCTCCTTGAAAATGAAATCGTTGACGGGTTGCTTGAAGCCCTGTAAGTCTACTGCGTATTCCATCTCTATGATTACTGAACCTTTTCATCAAAACTTTCGGGTTTTTATAAGAGCCAATCCCCTCTTCTCCTCCTCCCAGCAATTTAAACAAGTTTCTTCACGCCACCGCTCACGGCATTGTACTGAACTATACGATCGTGTAAGATCAAGCAATAGGCTGACGTATTGGAAAATTATTTTGTGATTCAAATTCCAGACTAACGTCTACCGGGGCACTCTTTAACGCCTCACATGGCTTCGAACAATCGATCACGATGAGGGGCACATAAGTTATGAAATCAGACTTTTTCAACCTGGGTTCAATTAAGCTTTTTTCATAGTTTGAGTTTTGAAATTGAGCGTACATTTCGTACAGCAGAGCGCATTGATTACGAGCAATATCAAGGTTTAGATTTCCATAAGGATAGCATTCTGAATTGAGAAAGAGTTTCACATAGCTAACATTACAATGATCGAATCGGCTAGCATTGATGATTCCACGATTTTTTCGATTTGTCTGAAAGCCTAAGACGATAAAGCGAGGCTTCTCCAGCTGACTGGACGTTTTCACTGTCCAAACATGTTTCGGAGAGGTGGGTAGTGTCGGATACTCGAACAACTCCCAGCTTCGGAAACTCACGTTGATTGGTGTTTTTCTCTACAAAATTTAACAATCGAATTTTCTCAACACTCGAAACGATCACGTAAGGCATAAACCACTCAATTTTCGTCAACTCGATCTTGAAAGCTTCGAGTTCTTGCTCGGCAACATGAGTTTGAACAACGGCGTTCAGATCGTTTCTTGATCTTGTAAGTATAAGTTCATGCTTAACATTTGCTATAATCTTTCGATAGTCCTCGGCAAATTCAAAAATCATACTGAGCGGTACGGCTACGTCAAAGTAGCCTTCATCGTTCGTGATTTTATTATCCTCTTGAACGTCGAGCCAGCCAGTGTTCTCGATGATTAAGCTTTGACTGGGACTCAGTAAAAGCCAACCATTCATCAGTGTAGTCAAGCCGACGTTTTTACATTTATCAATTTCCACGGCGTTTATCTCGTATCTGATTTCTTCAAACATATGGCAGATTGCGTTGTTAACTAACTTGATATTTTCTACTGCATTTCCATGGTTTTTTTAAGTCTACCGCAGACGTGCAGGGAACTACGCGAAGGTAAAATATACAAATCTTGATGCTGAATGCTGATACGTATCTCATCACTGTTGTTGTAAGTCGATGTGTAAGGCTGATGCGCGTGTAATTCATGCCACTGACTCATCGAACGTCACAGGGGATTGTATGCTTAGAATTTCAGACATGCTTTTCTCTTCTCTTGATACAGCAGAAGAATATGAAATTTATTTTCCACCAAAGCTGTTGTTGTTGTTGTTGTTGTTGTTGTTGTTGTTGACTCGGAAGCCTAGATCTTTTAAAAAGCTTACGGTTTGCCGTGTTAAAGAATTTTGTCGTGTTACCACTCTGACGATTCGTTGACGACTGATGTTTGGCCGACATGCTTGTTTCCTTATATAGCCAGTTGCTCTAAGAACGTTATTTTAAACGATACCCATTACGTTGCAGACTCCTTAAGGTGCAATCTGATTGTAATAGTTTCTCCACGAAAATTAATCAAATTTCTGACTGTAATGGATAGGTAAATGATCTGCGATGGAACTTCAATGATCTTATATCCTCCTGGTACTGTGGGAAAGAATTCATGAATCGTGTGTACCTTCTCGTCATTTATATACCCTCCCATAGTGATTTACACTCAACTCGTATGGCGTTGATTCTGAGAATAGCTACAGGTAAGTCAGAGATGAGTTTTCGTTTACCCGTCAGAAGCTTTTCAGTGAAACCAAGTAGCTTACCGATAGAGTTATTTGGACGGAAATCTACAGGATGTGTGCAATGCAATACACTACGTAATGTATTCATGTCTGGTTTTAGCATAATGGAAATTCCTTTCGATTTCAAGGAATCCTGAAGAAATGCCTCTATGTCTTCGATTTCATAGCTACCCGTATGTAACGTAATTTCTTCCGAATCAACGTAAAACTTGTTGTTGCCTGCATCGATATTCGGTATCGAATTAAACGTTAAGAGTTCGACCAATCCGAGAACATAATTTTTTTTCGATGAGAGTTCGATCGGTGGAAAATACTGCGCTTCGAGTATGGATGTAGTTCCGGAAAGACTGAGCGTCAATGAAGTCTCCATGACTGCTGAAATTATTCTGAGTCAACAACTCATCAGGTTACCATTTATGTAACTTTACACAGAAACTTGAGGCAGAGGTGACCACAGTTAATGGTATCATAATCGTGATATCTTTCAACGTTGTATTTAACCTTATCGACGTTGAGATAGGTCAATAATTCTAGAGGAGGCTGAAGATCACCAAAGCTATCAAAGTATACTACACTTTTACCTAGCTTACGATAAGCAACCCAATGCGTTCCAGGTCCACTAGTATCGTCTAGATTTACGATAGCTGATTTTCGATAATGAGGACAGTTTTGGGGTAAATTATTTCTCATGAATACTCCGCGAAAATTTGAAATTTTTAACCGTTTTACATATCGAATGATATCTAAGTCGGCGTGAACTCTCCGAGGCAAGCTCAATTTGAAGATCTTTTTTTTCTTTTGCTTCAATCCTTTCTTCTTCTTCATACTGAGACCCAATTCAGTTTTGTGAGGTCTCAAGAATAGGCCTCTACCGAAAGCAATCTCCTCCAGCTTCTTATTATGTCTCTGCGATTCGTTCAATTGTTGTTTAGCTGCACTCGCATCGTTGACTGCTTTGGCGATTCCTGCAGCACCTCCTGCTAGTGCACCAGCAGCGCTTAAGCCGGCAAATACAGGTATTAATAAGGGTAGAAATCCACCAATTTTCGAAGGTATAGGTAAAACTCGTGGAACAGTGACATTATGTTTACCACCGTACGTTTTAATGACTTCTCGAGCACCCTTCAAAGCTGAGAGAATAACTTTGCGAGCATTTCAGTTGAACACTGTCTTCCTAGCACCCATTCCTAACTTTCTTTTTAGTTTCATTACGTTTGTAATTGTAAAAGCAGCTATTTTTTCACCTCCAGAAGCATCTCTCGCCAGCACTCGATTCCAAGCTCTTTCAGCTAAAATTTTATCCGCTTTGTGTCTACCTTGGAGATCTTCCAGATTTTGCGAGTAGGCTATATCGTGCTCTTTGCAAGCTCTATCGAGAGGATTGATAACTGGATCTCCTCGAGCTAAGCGTTCAGTGAGTTTTGTGCCTGGTCCACAGTACTGATATCCTGACAAATGAAGTTCCACTGGAAGTTTATTTAAAATATTATTCAGAAGGTCAGCACCTCGTCTTCTATGTACAATCATCACTCTTAGAGACTTAAATTGTAAATAATGGCTCGAGTATATAAGCGCTCTATTTATAGCAAAGATGATTAGTTTCATTTTTAGATTTCAAAGCATGAATTTCAAAAAGTCTAACGTCGAACTTCTGATCGCAAATTTTGATGCTATCGAAGGGTTAAAAGAGAGTTAACGACACGGAGAGTTACTTCCAAGCAGCATTCGAGCCATCTTTTGTGGACCTTCGAATTGTGGAAAAACAAACTGTCTACTTTCCCTTCTGACTCATCCCAACGGAGTGAGATTCGAGAATGTCTACGTTTATTCGAAATCCTTGAACCAATCGAAGTATAAGTTTTTGAAAGAACTGATGGAATCTCTGAATGGTATGCAATATTTTCCTTTCAGTGAGCACGACGAGGTGATATCTCCGGACGATGCGTCACCCAATTCGATAATGATATTCGACGATGTAGTATGCGAGAAGCAGAACAATACGAGAGCATTTTTTGTATGAGTAAACACAAAGCCATCGATTGCTTCTATCTCTGCCAATCTTACGCTCAAGTCCCTAAACATCTCGTGAGAGACAACGTAAATTTGCTTGTTATATTTCGTCAAGACGATGTTAATCTGAAACATCTGTACGACCATCATGTTAATTGCTACATGACTTACGCACGATTCAAGGATTTATGTTCGAGGTGTTGGGCTGATGATAAGTATGGATTTCTAATGATTGACAAGGATAGCTCCATCAACAAAGGCAGATATCGAAAGGGTTTCGACTGTTTTGCTATAAATATAGCACAGGTATAAGAGCAAGTCACCAGTATATTATTGCAACATGGCCGATCTACATCGAAAGAAAGAAATACTTCGTCAACTCGTTAAAGCGCGGAAAGCTGTGAAACGCAAGTATGACTTGTTAAAGTTTGGAAAGGAAAATTTTGACAGAGCTGTAGGAGAGACTTTCAAACCCATCGTTGAACCTCTACAAACTCTCGTCGCTGAAACGTTGAAAAGACGTACTCGTGCCAGAGAAAAACAACAACCTGCTCTCAAATTCGAGGCTAAAAAGGAAGAGGATGACAATGCAGATGAGGATGATAATGCAGATGACAATTTGAGTGCGGATGATAATGTACTGAGAAACGATAGCGATCGTGAGACTGAACAGAATGATGATGATGATAAAAGTTTACAATTATCTGATAAATATATTCGAATGCTCGATGAGAATCAGACCTCAAGCTTGGATTTAGTTTATGGAGTTCGTAAAGAGAATGGAAAATATGTGCTCGGCAACTCACCGATAAATTTTACTCGCAACACAATCGAAATATACGAGTTGTAATATCCAATGAGTGAAGAATTAACGGAGTTTCCCGTTAAAAAATATCCTGATCAGCAGTACCTTACTAATACAGATATGCAGAATTATAAAAAAATTCTAGAAGCAACTAATGCACATAAAAAGCAGTTCAATAAATATACAACGATTCGCAAGCACAAGAGCAACAAATATAACAATATGATCGCTCCACTGTTTCATGAAAGTCTGATAACAGGAGGTGCACTGCTGCCTCGCTACAAAATCGCTAGTAAAAATTCAAGATTGGATTACGTTTACTGCGACGATCCGAACGAACTGGTTGATCATCTTCGTCTATTGATCACCGAAAAATCAGCTGGGAATCATAGTCATATCAATGAGATTCACTCGATCGTGGAGGAACTTCACGAAGCTGGCTATATATATTGATGTGTATACAGATTTAATCATTATCAATATGAGCGTCGACGTGTTCGGACATAATCTGAAACGAAGCGAGACTACTCGAGGCCCTCCGAGCATTGGTTACAAATTCATGCTCGAAGGTGACTACGACATGGAGCGGAAAAAACTATGTAATTTAGGCTCTCGTAAAAACTTGGACGAAGCTGTGAATTTGAAGATTTTGCGGGAAGAAATTCAGCAGGCAATGAATGCCATATCGGACTTGAAAAAAAAAATTCGATTAATTGGATGAGCTATTGGATGGTCACAGAGATGACATCGATAATAAATTTAAAAATTATGTTACTGATATTTTTGCTATAAAAGAATCAATATCGCGAGTCTCTCCAAGCATTTAGTCATTAGACTTTGCATGATCAACATGAAAGCATACTGAGTAAAGGTCGAGTACCTAAAAACTTGCAAAACGATTGAGGCAAGGAATTTTATAATAAAAATTTCTCAGATCATATGAAAAAATATAAGATCAATCTCTACTCGACGTTTAGCAATCTGAAAGCGTCCATCTGTGAAAGATTTAATCAAACGCTCAAGAATAAGATGTGGATGCAGTTCAGCCTGCGTGGTAATTTCAAGTGGCTCAACATGTTATCCAACTTGATGGTAACTTACAACGCTACGAAACATCGAACCATAGGCTTGAAGCCGCAGAATGTTAGTCATACAAATGAAGTTGACGTTTTGACACGTTTCGTGGACAAGTCTGTAAGCAAGGAAGCAAAATATAAGATAAATGATAAAGTACGCGTGAGTAGATTGAAACAACTCTTCGAGAAAGGTTATACACCTAATTGGTCTATTGAGATATTTACGATTAATAAAGTATGCCGAACGAATCCGATCACTTACCATCTCATAGATTATAAAAAGCAACCCGTTTCCGGTGGCTGTTACGAGCAGGAGTTACGTCTAACAAAGTATCCCGACATCTATCTCGTGGAAAAAGTAATTAAGAAACGAGGGAATCAGATATTTGTAAAGTGGTTGGGTTTCGATAGTTCGCATAACAGTTGGACAGATAAAGGTGGTATTTAAATGAATGAAAGCTAGATCTGACTCATTATCGATTTAACAATCGTGACATACACTTGGCAAAATGGGTCAAAACTGTGAAAAAAAAGTGGGCAGCCACAACAACAAGATTAGACAGCGGAGGAAAGAAAACGTTTTCGAAGAGAAAGATACGAACGTTGGCGAAGATATGGTGGTGGTAGTGGTGGTGGTGGTGGTGGCGGTGGTGGAGATCGTATAGTATTCAATAACAATTCTATAAATGAAAGAAATAGGAATAGATAATCATTAAGTCAAATAGAGAAACAGAGAGAGAAAGAGAAGTGGCGAGAGCCCCTCTCCTGCGCCCTAATCTATGAAATTCTCCAGCTAAAAACAATCTCTCCGTTTACTTCTCTCTCTCTCTCTCTCTCTCTCTCTCTCTCTCAACATTTTATTTAAATAATTGTAAAGAGTTTATTTAGTTTATAAACATTTCCAAAGAATATTCTACACGATAATATTTAAAAAAAAAAAGTATAATTTATTCATTTGAATTCCATAACATTATTGTTAATGTACGTTATGGTTAGTTGTAATTTATTTGCAGCGTCTGTCATACGTTGAAACATAGCTTCAACGTATGACAGCTGAAACACGGCCTGGTAGAAAAATTTGAAACTCTTCCTCGAGTTCTGCAACGACTTTTACTCCGTATCGAGTTTTGACATATCTCATTGCTGTTACCATACAAATATGATTTTTTTCCACATCAGATGGTTTCTTCGTAGGTAAAAATTCAGCCTTTGCAATCTTATTTAAAGCTGAGAAGTCCATCTGGAATGAGAGAGAAAATAAATAAATTTTAATAGCAAAAATAATAAATAAAGTTTATTAAATAAAGTTTATTAAATATAAATTTTAGTAACAACTATAATAAATACAGTTTATTAAATAAAATTTATTAAATATAATAAATAAAGTTTATCAAATAAAGTTTAATTAAATTAATTAATAAGTACTGCTTACTTTAATGTATATCTCTCTTAATCTTTTCTTCTTACTTAAAGGAGACTCGTAGTAGTCGCTGTCGTCATTTTCAACTGATGCAATGATCTCTGGCTCTTGATGCAGCTCCTTATATTTCATCTTCGATCGAGGCGCCATCTCCGCTCAGCCACCGAATCCGCTGCGCATGCGCAATGATTTATCGGCTGTTGTTCGTCGATCAAGATGCTATACATCTTTCTACGTAGGCCAATAAATTCTTGCATAACTTTACCATTGCATTCATCTTTCATTAGACCCAAGACCTTCTTGTTCGCTTGAGGCATACCAAAGCGATTATCCAATGGGTAATCGGACGTATCGAACCTCTCAATGTTCTCCTTCATCATGTCGTACACGTTGATGCCTTTTATTTCGTAAACGAGACTGTCCGTGTCCGTGTATAGGAGTTTGCATTTGTCACCTAGCTGCTGCCTCATGTAGGAGTAATGATATTCATATACCTTGGTTTTAGATAGATCTTCAACGGACAGACCTACGTATATAGGCTTTCTGATGAAGATCTCGGTACGCGAGAGCTGCACGGCAACTAGATTCTCATCAAATATCGCAGTACTGTGGAAATTAGGCTTGGCTATGAGAGCCTCAGCTCCATATCGTCCTTCCCATTTATTGACGAGCATCACGTCCACATGTTTTCGCTCGTTTTCCATCGTTTTGCCGTAGACCGCATTGATGAGTATCTTGAAGAAGAGCTTTTCAAACTCGTTGTTTGCATTCTTTCTCTTCTCCGTATTGAGATCGACGTATGGCTTTAGCCAAGCACTTTGCTTAAAACTCAAAGCTCTGTGCACTTGTGTCAAGATCAGTCCGTTTTCGAGAGCTTGTTTGAGAGCGCGATAGTGGACGACGTATCGGTCCTTGTTGTGCTGAGTTGTGCAGAGCTTCTGCTGTTTCGAGCCTGGTGGTATGTAATACTCAGGACACAGTGACAAATCCTTGTGAGTATCGTGAATTTGCACCGGATACTCGAGGTTCACCTCCAGGATGTAACTGTTGAGATCGTCATCCTTCATCTGTAGAATTTTTTCCGCTGTGAGTAGCTCCGAATACTCTATCCATTTAAAGTCTCCGTACGGTAGAGCTTGCGTCATAGCCCAGCCGTAGAGGTTGTTTACGTCAAAGTACGCGAGATAAGTCTCTTCCTGACATTCTTCGTCTTGTTCTTTGATCGCGATTGTTTGCTTTCACGTATCTGTTGAAGCATTGACTCACACCGCCTCTGATTCCTCTCTCGATGAAGAGAAGCATGTCTATGTCAGTGAGAAGTTCAAGCTTGACATCTGTGTACTTCAGCATCGCGTCCCACGTGAGTCCTGCAGTCGTGTAGTAGTGGGCTGGATTGAGATCGTAGGCGTCCATGCAAGTTGAGCGAAAATTCTCAAAGACATCAGCTAGCAGGAGAACGTCTGTTTTCAATTACAAATCGGAATATTCGCCGAGAGTCTTGATTCCGAAAGTATCCCACACATTGCGAGCATGGTCGTAGTCCTCTTGACTGATATCCGAGTCGGTAAGTCTACTGTGAAAGTCGTCTTTGGCCGGTAACTTGCCCTCTTGCAGCTGTAGTCGTATGGTAATATCCCTTTTCTCTGGAGCATTCCGATCTGATCATGCGTGAACTTGCCTTTTTTAAATTCACGTCTTACTATACTCAGATCTGCACCGTGCGAGGCAAGTTTTTCAAGAGACAAAGGCATGAAGCGAAAAGAGTCTAAGAATCTGAAGTTGATATCGCTGTCTTGGATGTATTTGATAAAGGAGATGTACTTCTCCTTATTCTGAGGAATCAGACTCACTCGCCCTTTTAAGCTGTTGGAAATGCCAATCTCTTTGATGATGAGGTGAGAGTCATATTCCGTGAGATTGTGAAATACAACGGGTATGAAAGCTAAGCACTGATAGGTGATGTTATAAGCTTGATGGGCAGCACCTCTGTAGCGTCCTGTCAGGTGACAATGATCCTTCACCTTTACTTCTTCATTCACGAATGGCTTCGCACATATGTGACATGACTTGGCCTTTGAAAATGTTTCTACGACAGCTGGTGTGAGAATCATCGACTTTGGTTTCGCATACATTTCCTCCAGTTTCACAAGAAGCTCTTGCAAGTTTTCAACGAACCATTGAGCAGGTGTTTTGGTATTACTCTGTTGTCTATAATACCTATACTCGGAGAAAGTGTCATCGAAACAGCATTTCACGTAGTATCCTACACTGTAAGCCTGATGCTCTTGAAAAGTTTGCCCCTGATCTGTAGGCTTCAAGAGACATTCAAAGTCAGCGTAGGCGACGAAAGGTACTCTCTCCTTGCGAATGAATCCCTTGAACTGTAAAATATTTTTCTTTGCTTTGCTAGGCAATTGAATCTTACACTTGTTAACTTGATAGCAGTCGATGTCGTGCTGAGTCAGCTGATATTCTGTTTTGAAGAAGTGTAAACATCTGTCGCAGATGTAATGCTTCCTTTTGGTTTTCGATAACTGAACTTTTACTAATCGAGACAAATTCTTTATCCAGACGTAATGCATTCTCGGTAGTACAGTTGGTCCTCCTCCTCCTCCTATTTCTCGTCTACGTAGTATTCCTGAACGAGAAGCAAATTAACATGTTTATCCTTTTTGTAAGATGTCACATGACATGGTGACACATTGAAGCTTTTAGCATATTTCTTGAACATATACACATTCACAGAGACATCGTTCTGCCGCTCAAATCTCGGCACTTGTTTGAGAGTCAATGGAAAATCTATCCTATCAAAGTTGAGCTCGTCTTTGAATGGTAAGTATTGCGTAACACGATAGGCATTTTTATCCATGATTGGATGAAGTGCGGACAAGGCAGCCCACTTGAAACATTCATTATCATTATTTTGAACGTTTACACAAGCATATCTCCTCATTATTTGCTCTGGTAAAGGAACAAGTGAGCTGCCCTTCATAGGGTTATATTTGTTTATGTTCAGAGTTAAACTGAGAATCTGTTTTAAAGTCCAACCAGAATCTCGCTCTTGGAATTCCTCGATTCCAATTTCAATTGGTTTTCGAATGCTTTCATTGACTCTGTCAAATCCGTAGACTCGAATATTGGAACATTTTTAGTATTGAAATACTTAACTTCCGTAAGCTTTACACTCGATTTTTCAATAATATACTCAGCTGTTAATTCACAATTCACTTTCACTACGCTATACTGTTCGAGTATATCTTTAATTTTTTCCTCGAAAATAGGAAGACAATCAGTCAAGAAGGAAGCGATATCTAGATGACCTAGACTAGTAATCACTCCAGATCTCACTCGTGACTCGAATGCTGAATTAAAATCATCCCACTTTACTCCTTGTTCAGGTCCTAAGCTTCCACCCTGTTTTGGAAGCAGTTTCTGTCTAATATTTATTAGTTGTCTCAGACATGATTGAAACTTCTGTTTCTCAGCCCGCGATAACTTAGTTTTGAGAATTGCCTCCAACAATTCAATACCCTCTTCAGTTAATTCTTTTCATCGAAGCACATCATTAGGCTCAGCAACACCTTTCTCCATAAACTCCAACGTTTTCCAGAGCATTTGAACAGTGCTTTGAAAATGTTGCAACGAAGTCATTTTCATGAACTATAAAAAAAAAGAAAGAAATTTAATTAAATAATATTCAAGCAATAAATATTATTACCTTATAGTTTAAACGTTGGAAGGAATGTCTTCTTCGAAGATAACTCTTACACACTACTGCTATTACTACTACTACTACTACTTTAATAAGAAACTTTCTTTCGACTCTTGACGCGAGAAAAATGTACCACTGATTGTGAAGCAGAGATCGCGCTCGGCCTTTTATATTCTCAAAGTTAAGGAGAGGGAGGGAGGGATTTTTTTTTTACAATCACGTGTCTACTCGTGATGCGACTCGAGATGTTCTCTGATTGATCAGTAGAGTATGCAATTTATCGTATAAAAGGCCCACCGATTTCGCCGAGAACTCAGTTCGCTTTGAAATTAAGCTAAGAGAAGAAGAAGAGTATTCATAATGAAATATATAGTGGACGTTCAAGGTTTTAAAAAGTCCGCGACGGAGTTCATCTTCAAAAAGGTAGTCATTGCTCCTCTAGAAGAAGATTCGCAACCGTCGTACGCGATATTTAAACCACCTTTCCCATGGATCGACCTCGACGAGCAGAGTAAGTGTGAGAATCGATGGTTGAAGCAGAATTTTCATGGATTACGTTGGAGTGCTGATGATATTCCCTACGAAGATTTGGAGTTTTACCTTCGCAGCCTTCTTGAAGATGCTGAAGTAATTTATATGAAGGGTCTGCAGAAAAAGAAATGGCTACAACAAGTATTATCTTACATGTAAGTATATATTATCAATATATTAATAAAAAATATTTAACATAATTATAACTGTTTACAGGCCGATCGAGAACATGGATGATTTGGGTTGTCCTTCCTTGAGACAACTCGATACACCTTTTACGACTGCATGTACGAAACACTTGCTCTCTTGGAGACCAGCCTGCGCAGCCAAGTATGCACTTGCATTAAAAATATGGTTATTGCGGCAAGAAAAAAAGAAGAAAAATGATTTCGATGATGATGATGATGATGATGATGGTGACGATGAAGTGGATAATGAAATGTATTAATTAAGTTTAAGTATTGTATTTTAAAAAAAATAAAGAAAAAATTAAGAGAGAGACAGAGAAAATAAACGGAGAGGTATAGAATTGTTGGCGTACCTCACAGATGAGAGCGATGGAAGGGGCTCTCATCACTTTCTCTGTCTCTCTCTGTAATTTTAAATTCTTTTTGAATAATAAAAAAAAAAGGAAGTGATTAGGGCCCCTACCATCACCCTCATCTGTGAGATACTCCAACAATTGTACATATTTCTCTCCATTTACTTCCTTTTTTTGTTATTTTTAGTTTTTATTAAAAAATTAAAAAATTTTAAAAAATATACAATTTTAAAATCTTAGTGGACTTGACGATTTTCCACTGAACATCTTGCTTGGGCATGTTCTTTTTCTCATGCGTGGATCAGTGGACACCGAGTCCACTAAGATTATTCGTCTTTCTACCCTTTTGTCCTGCATCTTAGTTCTTTCATGGACTTCCTATAAACAGAA
This sequence comes from Ormyrus rosae, assembly GCA_035047165.1. Taxonomy (NCBI): domain Eukaryota; kingdom Metazoa; phylum Arthropoda; class Insecta; order Hymenoptera; family Ormyridae; genus Ormyrus; species Ormyrus rosae. The sequence continues at coordinate 12,792 of JAWWML010029741.1, forward strand.
AAAAATATTAGTTATATTAAAATAGTAATATTAAAATATATACTTGCTGCATTATGCACACTGCTAGTCTTTGCCAAGTCTTCATTGGCAATTTGTGTTATCTATAAAAGAAAATATTCATTAGTAATAAAATAAAATTAATAAAT
>JAWWML010029752.1:0-12934 GCA_035047165.1 Ormyrus rosae
ACCAGCAAAACCTCAGCTTCGCCTCGGTTTTGCAAATGTCGGGCGGCATCAACCACTCATGCAATGTACTTTCGGCCGCGAAGCAAAAAATGAACGCACGCCAGGGCATACGATTTTCTGGCAATGAGTTCTATACTATTTTTCTTGATTCTCGACCGAACATACGTTTCGTTGATAGTTGATGCTCGCCCCGACCAGCAAAACCTCGGCTTCGCCTCGGTTTTGCAAATGCAACGTACTTTCCGTCGGGAATCAAGAAAAATAGTATACGACCCATTGCCAGAAAGTTGTATGCCCTGGCGTGCGTTCATGATGCCCTCGGCTTCGCCTCGGGCGTCAGATCACGCACGCCACGAAATCCAACTTTCTGGCCATGGGTTGTAATATACTATTCTTTACCTGTGATTTCGTTATAAGATTATATATCTACTAACATATTTTGGATATATTTTGCAGTTGCTGTTATTCAAATATTTATATAGTTAAACTACATTTTAATATATGATTGACATCATTGGTAATACGAAACACATCAAACTCGCCTAACTTTTTACTTTGATTCAAAGTTAAATTTTTTAGAGATTTCAGATCTTTTTATAAATTTATTTAATATTTTGGCATATTGTAGATATATTTTGTAGTTGCTGTTATTGAAATATTCACATATTTAAACTATATTTACTATATGATTGCCATCAATGATAATGCGGAATACATCAAACTCGGCTAACCATTGGCTAACCATAAAGGTTTAAGAAGTTTTAATCTAATTTTAGAACATATTGATAATACTCCTTACCGAGCATCTTTTTCTGTTTAGTAGATTTTTCATTTGAATTTACAGATATTTCATAAATCATAAGTTTTTAAAACTAACTTTCATTTTAATTTTGCCCTTTGATAAAGCCAAACATTTTTTAAATAAAATGAAAGGCTCAAGAAAAAGGCACATTTGTTGGGATAAGTAAAGAAATGAGTCATTGTGTACTTACATTATAAACAACATACAAAAAGTGTAAAAACATAAGCCACTAAATGAAATCTTAAGTAGCATTTTGAAAAATTAAAATTTTACAAATTTAATTTAGTATACTAAACTTTTTTTAACAAAAAGTAATTTCAGTAAGTGCAATAATTTGTATTACTCGGTCGATGCGCAGAAAATAAAAAATTAGTCCTGTAGACGATGTCTAGGTGTCCAGGAACACCTTCAGGGCGACGAGAAATCGTCTACAAAGAGACCCATCTGATGCACCGTCGATGCGCCGAAAATCGAAAGGTATTCCTGTGGGTGACGTCTAGGTCTCCAGGAACACCTTCAGGGCGACAAGACATCGTTTACGAGGTGATTCAATAAAATTGTCTTACAGAAAAAAAAAAGAATTTTTCGATGCCCTTTACGAGATAAAGTTCATTTTGTAATGCTACAATGTTTAACGAAATTATTCTGTTAAATAAAGTAATCGCGTATTAATTGCAAAACAATATTCATTTGTAATAAATCACGATGTTTTAATAAATAAATATTTAAAAACCGGTGTCTTTGATTCAAATACGGGCGAGCAAAGTACGATATTATAAATATCAGTAGGTGTAGTTGACTTCACGGGATCTGTGCAGCATAGAAAGCTGTGGGAAACCAATTCTCAACTGTAGCTGTGTGGCAAACTTCAGGGTTCTAACATTTCGGACTGGAGAAGGAGAAGAATGAAACGTGATTTTGAGCATTTTCGAATTACGCACTCGTTTATTACAATTTGAATAGCTTTTTTACCGATATTTTTTTTTAGAAATCATAGTTTATCTATAAATATGCTGATATGCCAAAAATTACTTAGAAACAATATTGCTAAGCATTATTTTTTTGATGATGAAAAATGCGAACATCAAATGAGAAGTAAATAGTGGAACGGGCGCCGCGTCGTCTGCTTCTCAAACTCGCCTCCGCGGCACTACCGTGCCACTGGATCACCGAGGTAACACCTAACATTTACAAACATATAAAAGAAAATAAAAGTAGATTATTTGTTGGACATCAAAAATCGTTAATTAATACGACACTCTGTAGCAAATGTGCAAGATTTGGACATAGCAGCAAAAAGTGCAAAACTAAGCCACGTGTAACAAGGCCGACGCCTCCTATCAGTATAATCGTATCTCAATCGCAGTTCAGTATAATCGTACGGCCAAATTCGGCATAATCATAACTCAGCGGCCAATTCATCATAATTGTAACCAGAGTTCAAAAAATCTTTAATTATCGATTAAAAATTAAACGATTACAGAATTAATTATCAATTCTATCTCCATCAATTAAGATTAGATTTTTTAATTTTTAATCGAATGTATTCGATTTTTTAATTTTCAATCGAATTTTTAATTTTTAATTTTTAATCGAATACATTAGATTGAAAATTAACTTTCTAATTTTTAATCGAATGCATTCGATTAAAATTGTATAAATTAAATTTTTAATTTTTAATCGAGTACATTTGATTGAAAATATTGATATTCAATAATTAGTTTTGAATGCGCAATAATTACTTAATTAGTAAGCATGACATTCTTAAATTTAAGATACGCTTTTATAAGAAAACTTGAAAACTTTTTTAACAGTGTACTCTCGTTTTGTATATACATTACTATTTAAATTGTCAAATATATTATAGCTATCAAAGAGGCACACTTTTTTCTAAATGCTAATTTTTTATTATATAATTCTATTTCTTTTTATAATTGAAGTAACGGCCCAGGAGTCTGTCAGTGAGAATTCTTTGCGGGAACTTTCCGATGAAAGCTTTTTAGACGTAGATCTTGAACAGTCTGCCGATAATATTTTTGACGAATCTGAACCAGAAGAATTAAAGGTTGGGGATGAACTTAATTCTGTAGAGATGGTATCAGAAAATTTAAGGCCTTCTTTGTCTCGTCACTTTCGCTGTGGTTGTCACACCTTGAATCTGATTGCCACGACAGATACGCTAAAAATCCTCTCTTATAATGACGATTTAAGAAATGTTCATGATTCAGTCATTAAAAGATGTAAGGATCTGTGGAAGTGCTTAAATTCTCCAAAAAAAAGCGCGAAGAAATTACCGAGTATCTTGGTTGCACTTTAATAAGGCCAGTTAAAACTCTGTGGAATTCTATGTAAGACTGTTTGAATCAATTAGTTTCTCTTGAAGAAAAACTATGTGCTCTTGAAATGCTTGTAATTACAAAAACTCTTTGCTTAACAAAAGATGATTTTTTTACATTAACATTTTTTTAATTTTAAAATTAGGCGAAAGATTTGAGGATTTTTTTACGTTGGAAGGCAACGGCGAAATTGCAGCAATAGCTGCATTATTGCATCCGAAATTCAAGGCATCTTGGGTACCATGTTTAGACAATGGAGCCGAAGAAAAATTAAAAAGATTATCCCAAGAAATAACAAGGCCAGCAAATATAAGTGAGCAGCCGCCATTAACGCTTGAATGCGATGAAGAATTTTTCAATTTTACGGAGAATAGTGAAAATCCAATGCTGACGTTATCTTTTGTTTGCCCAGAAAATAATAAGCATGAACTGGTTCGGTATCTGCAAGATTCATACAGGATCCTTGAAATTTTTAAAAAATATCCAGTTATTAGGACATTATTTATAAAATATAATACACCATTGCCTTCATCAGCGCCTGTTGAGAGGTTATTTTCACAAGCAACGCTACTGGATTTGTCGGATAATTTATTTGAAAAAAGCATTCTGTAATGTAAAATAAATGCACATCACAATTGAAAAATCAGTTTTTTTTACCCTAAACGATACATCCTAGAAAACAATAATTTATGCTTTCTAAAAAATATAAAAATTTAATTTATACAATTTTAATCGAATGCATTCGATTAAAAATTAGAAAGTTCATTTTCAATCTGATGTATTCGATTCAAAATTAAAAAGTTAATTTTTAATCGAATCTATTCGATTGAAAATTAAAAAGTTAATTTTTAACCGAATATATTCGATTGCAAATTAAACAATTAATTTTTAATCTAATGTATTGGATTGAAAATTAAAAAGTTAGTTTTCAATTGAATGTAGTCGATTAACCCTTTCAGGGGCACATTAGACTGCAGAATATATCACTATAACTCAAGGTGGATTCTAAGGCTTTTGGGGTCACTGAATCCAAATCTAAGGTCTACTGTTTTGTATGAGGTCAGGATCAAGATCATTTCAAGGTCAAATCGAAAAAAATGTTATATAAATCATTTTTTATAGCTTGTATATACACGAATATATGTAAAATATATTATGTAAAATATATATATTCTTGTATATGCTATACTCGAATTTGTAGCATATTTTACAATTTTTTGCAGCAATTTTTTTGCCTATTTAGTATTATACATAAATTCTTTACTAAATAAATAATTGAACCTAGAAAAAAATTGAACCTTGAAAAAAATTCTCCAAAAAATATATGTTGTTCCAGTAAGTCTACAAAAAACATATAAGAAGATTTTATATTAATATCTATGTTTTTGTGATTGTTGCTGAATTATTATTAAAATTAAAAAAACTAGCATTTTTCGTTAATCAATTGTTTATAACAATTCCGTACATAATTATTTGGGTTAAGAAACATGTAAGTTATCCAAAACAACTACTTTGAAGTCTAAAAAACCAAAACGTGTATGTATTTAAAGACAAAAATAAAAAAAAATTATTCAAAAACCACAGAAAAACCAGTGGCATTCTGAGAGTGCCACTGCCCCTGAAAGGACTAAAAATTACAAACTTAATTTTTAATTGATTATCATAGAATTAACGATTTGCAACTTAATCTTTATTTTATCATTAATTAATTAAAAAAGTTAATTTAATATTTAGAACTCTGATTGTGACTCAGCGATTAGTTCAGTATAATCGTAATTCAGCGGCCAATTCGGTATAATCCCAACTTTATCGCCAGTTCGATATAATCTCAACTCAGCCGCCAATTCAGTATAATCTCAACTTTCTCGCCAGTTCGGTATAATCTCAACTCAGCCGCCAATTCGGTATAATTGCATCTTAAAAATTTAGAAGCATAAATAATTTAAAAAGAAAGATGATTTTTATTAAATAATACACATAATTTTTATTAAATCCATAAATGTATCAAATTTATTATTTTAATTCTTCTATCGATTATGGAATCACGATAACGCTGCATGCATACTTCAGATTTGATCGTACCAAATTGGCGACTTAGCATTATATTAAATTGTCCGCTAAGTTACAATTTACTGAATTAGCAGTTGGGTTAAAATTGCACCAAACTAACGGCAGAGTTGAAATTATTATTATTATTATTATTATTATTATTATTATTATTATTATTATTATTATTATTATTATTATTATTAACTCCTTGGGGTGTTAAGCTCGAGAGAGCGGAGGTGGACTAGCGCGCTCGAGCGTGCTATATCCACGTGCTTCGTAAAGGAGCTTTATACGATGATCCAAGCCAGGGTGGGGCTCTTCAGGCAAGCGTTGAGAGCTCCATCCTGGTGAGCTCGGCGTTGAAGGGTCCATGGAGGCCGGCCACGCGAGGGGACGAAGTTTAGAATTTCACAGAATGGCCTTAACAAACAACAATGAAGAGAAAGGGAACACCGAACAGTTGTCCGAGGTAAGGAAGGTAAGTAAAGACAAGGAGCTACTGCTAAAGATCCCGAGGGTGAATAGTCGAAACAGAACCGACAGCCTATCAGTGATACTGATAGCAGTATCGTAGGGAACCCTAACAAACGCCAGGGGGAAGATCAGAGACTGATGGAGGATGACCAGGCCCTTATCGACGCCATCAAGAAAATTGTGGACGAAATGATGGAGTCGACGAAGAGGCAAAGGAATGTCAGTAAAGTTATCAAAGAAGGTATCCCGGCCCTCCAAAATGAAGAGCTAGTTGGAAGGAGGAAAGTGAGAGCGCGGAGAACACTCATCACGATCACCCCCAGCCTCCTCCACAGCCCAGCCCAAACAAAAGAGGCTAAACTCTACCTCCCAAACCGAGCTGGCTAAGGGGGGCAGGCGGAAAAAAAAGAGGAAAAGGGTGGACGGTAGCGCCTCCAACGAGGCGAGCGACAACCCGCAGCAAAGTAAGGATTGGCAAAAAGTCCCCACTAGGCAGGAAAAGCGGGAAGAGCAAAAAAAGAAAAAAAAAGAACAAAAGAAAGGAGAAGAAGGAGGCCGTCAAGGAAAAAAATAAAGGCCCCGCAAAAGGAAAAAGAGCGAGAGCATCGTTCTCAAACCGGAGCAGGGAAAGACCTACATGGAGATCCTCGGGGGGATCCGCCAACAGGTTGACCCCACCGAGCACGGGCCAACCATTAAGGATATCCGACAAACCCAAAAGGATCTTAATAGAGATTAAGAAGGCTACGGCCGAGGGCAAGGAGGGCTTCATAAAAGCCTTGAAAGCGGCAATCGGGCAGACAGCTAGTCTCCGCGCCCTGCCTCCCAAGATTACACTAGAGGTCAGAGACGTGGATGGCTGTGCGACGCCAGGGGAGTTAAAAGAAGCCCTCCTTGGTATCTTGAAGAACTACGCCGGCCCTCTGGATGTGAGGTTTACAGGGCCAAACAAAGTCGGTAAGCGGCTGGCCTTATTAACCGTTACCGAGGACGCCGGCAGAAGCCTGCTGAGAACGGGCAGGTCCTAATAGGCTGGGTCTACTGCGGCTTACGGCTGCGGGTCCAGGTCGAGCGGTGTTTTAAGTGCCTCGGCTACGGACATCGCGGCCCCAGCTGCAGGGGCCCGGATAGGAGCTCTGCCTACTATCGATGCGGGGATTAGGGACACAAGGCGGCCAACTGTAACGCCGCCGCACCCAAGTGCTTCGTCTGCACGGGGACCCCAAGCTACTTCACAGGGACTGTAGCTTGCGCGGCTTTCCGCGACGCTCTAGCCAAGTCTCGCTAAAACCGCCAAAATGGCTAAGATCCTCCAGGCGAACTTGAACAGAAGCAGGACGGTGCAGGACCTGCTCACGGAAATCTGTCTCGAGAGGGACGCGGACATTGTTCTTGTCAGCGAACAACATCGAGACGGAGATGCGGGAGTGTGGTATCGCGACGATCTCGGTACAGCGGCGATTTGGGTCTCTAACCCACGTCGCCTTCGAGTGGCGGGCCATGGATCGGTGCGGAGCGACGGCGTAAATTCCGTTAGCTGCTACCTCACACCAAACGAGCCCATCGAGGGCTTCCAAAGCAAATTGGATACTCTCAAGGATGCGGCCAGAGATATGGAGGAGGAGCTGATAGTGGCCGGAGATTTTAACAGCAAAGCTCTCGAGTGGGGGGAACCCGCGCCGGACTCCAGAGGGAGGCGAGTGACAGACGTGGTGTCTAGATTGCAGCTGGTGGTCTTAAACACCGGCTCCACGCCGAACTTTAGAAGGCCCGAATATCGGAAGACTATCCCCGACATATCTCTCCCGTCGGAACATCTGGCCGCACGCGTGAAGGACTGACGGGTGATCGAGAACTACACAGCCAGCGATCACCAGTACATCACGTTCCGCGTTCGTGATGTTGCGGCGGTCGAACGTCGTCCAGCCAGATGGGTCTTTGAGAAGATAGATCACGAGAAGTTTTCCCAGGCGCTAAAACGCGGTCAGCGAACCCTGGTGGAGATACCGAGGAACTCAACCCTCTCTGAGCGGGCTGAGGCGGTGACGAAAGCTACCATGCATCTAATCCGCCAAGCCTGCAAGGAAGCGATACCAAGAAAGCCAGCGAGAAGCGCCAGAAGCCCTGCGTATCGATGGACGGACGACATCGCAGAGCTGAGGCGGGAATGCCTGCGACTGCGCCGCATGGCCCAAAGGGCTCAGAGACCCGACCGCCATGCCGCTACCAAGATCGCTGAACATCTGACGGCGAAAAGAGCTCCGAAGCGCTCCATCAAGGCCAGTAAGTATCGATGCTGGAAGAAGCTGGGGGAGGATTTTAACAGCGATCCGTGGGAATTAGGGTACAAGATTCTCACCCGCAAATTGGGTACGTTCGCTAAGAGCGAGCCCATGAGCGGGATGGTAATGGACGAAATCGTCGATACTCTTTTCCCCACACATTCCAAACGCTAGGATGAACCTTTGGACCCAGACTTTGAAGCGCCGCCATTTACTACGGCGGAGCTGGAGAGAGCGGTACGCTCCATGAAAAACAAGAAGGCGCCAGGGCCGGATGGTCTTCCGGCTAAGACACTGAAGACGGTGGCTAGGAGCCATCCTGAGCTCTTACTTAGCATGTACAACTCGTGCCTTAAAGCAGGGATATTCTATCCCCGCTGGAAAGAGGCGAGACTTGTGCCGATAAGCAAGGGGAAAGGACCATTAGATGTTCCGTCATCGTATAGACCCCCTGTGTATGCTGGACACTGCCGGGAAACTCCTGGAGAAACTGGTGAGACCCCGCCTTCAGGCGGCGTTAGCAACATCCGGCGACCTCTCCGAGAGGCAGTTTGGCTTTCGGAGAGGAAGGTCCACTATCGACGCTATCCAGGAGGTAGTGGAGGCGGCCAGGAGCACGGAGAGGGGGATCATTTTTCCCAACCCGTACGTCTCCTAGTGACACTAGATGTCAAAAACGCCTTCAACTCGGTCAGGTGGAAGAATGTGCTAGGGGCACTGGAGTGGGACTTCAAGGTACCTCGGTACCTACTCCGAATCATCGGAGACTACCTGAAGGACCACTTCATACTATACGATACGGCGAAGGGCTAGAAGCGGAAAGAGTTAACATCTGGGGCAGCCCAAGGCTCCATCCTAGGACCCGATCTATGGAATATTTCGTACGACGGGATCCTTCGATTGGATATGCCGGAAGGCTGCTTCCTGATCGGGTACGAGGATGACGTGGCGGTTGTCATTTTTGTTCGCAATATGACGTTAGCACAGACGCGACTCGACCAGGTCATGCGTCAAATACGCCGTTGGATGGGCGATCATGGGCTGGAACTAGCAGAGGCCAAAACTGAGGTCATGCTCCTCACGAAGAAGCGCACACTGACAGTGCAGCCGCTAAAAATTGGCGAGGTGTCGGTAAAGACGAAGGCATCCGTGAAGTACCCGGGGGTCATGCTAGATACGAAGCTCACCTTCTGGGAACAAATTCGGAGGTCCGCGGACAAGGCGGCGGTGGTGGCGGCTTCTCAGGTCCCTGCATCAGGCGGCTGTTACTGCGCGCTGCCGAATCCGTGATGCTTTACGGGGCTGAAGTTTGCGTTACGAAATGTATCGCAAGCGCATGGCGGTTGTACAACGGAGATGCGCACTTCGTGTAGCGTGTTCGTATCGCACGGTCTCGGAAGCGGCATCCCTATTGATCGCCGTGGTAATCCCGATCGATCTTTTGGCCCAGGAGCGAAAGTCCGTCTACCGGACGAAGGATATTCTTAACCAAGCCAACGGGAAGAAGCGGGCCAGAGAACAATCCTTGGCCTGCTGGCAAGACCGGTGGGAGCAGAAAACGCGTGGAAGGTGGACTGCCAGGCTGATAAGCCAGGTGGACCCGTGGATTGGTCAGCAGCACGGAGAGGTAAATTATTACCTCACCCAGTTGCTGACTGGCCACGGATACTTCCGCGCGTACCTGCACAGGATGGGCAAGGTGGCGGACCCCAGTTGCGTATACTGTGGGTTCGCTAAAGACGACGCCCACCATATACTTTTTGTATGTGGGCGGTGGAAAGGGGAGAGGAGCGGACTAGAGGACGATGTCGGAAGGCTAACCCCGGAAAACATCGTCCCGGTCATGCTCTACAGCATCGAGAACTGGGGGAGTGTCGCCAACTTCGCCGAGGACATCCTCAAGCGAAAGAACGCGGACCTCCCCTAAGGTAAGCGGGTAGCTATTTTATGTAAGTAGAGTGCCCCGATGGCAATCACGCCGGTCCCCTCCCCGAAGTAATGCCTAACGGCGAATTCCGAGGCGGGGTTTAGAGCCAGGGGGAGGAGGTCCCCTCGATGCACTCCCGCCGACTCTGGTCTGCAGTTTTAACTGCGGGGCGTAGTTGGCGGGCATGCATCAAGCAAGTGAGGTTTTAGTGGGCAGGCCAGCACCTTCCGTGCCGGAGAGTCCCATACACCAGGGAGCCGGCCCCCTAACGGCCTATTAAAAATTTCCTCTTTCCTCTCAGAAAAAAAAAAAAAAAGAATTATTATTATTATTATTATTATAGCAATTATTAAATCCTCCAATAAAAAAGAAAAATTATATAAAGAATGGAAAAAAGATCCTAAGAATTCAATTAAAAGAGATAAATATATGAAATTTACTCAAATGTTAATGAAAATCATTAACAAAGCTAAAGAATTACATGATAAAGAACAAATAGAAGCCAGTTTGAACAATCCTAAGAACATCTAATAATTACTAATAAAATTGGGAAAAACAACAAAAGAGACAATAACATTAACTACTTAATTGAAAACAAAAAGAAAATAACTGGACTGGAAAAAATTGCTGAACATTTTAACAATTTCTTCTGTAATATTAGCAAAAAACTTAGCGATAAAATAATACATCCAAAGAAAGAAGAAATAAAACTGCAAAAAATAAACAATAAAAGTATATTTCTTACGCCTACTAACCATCGTGAAATCGAACTCATAATCTACAAACTGGATAATAAAAATGGTGGAATACATGATATCAATGCTAAAATGTTGAAAACTTTGGCTGCACATTTAACAGACCCTTTAGTTCACTTATTTAACCTGTGTCTAGAAACGGCAATATGGCCAGACACACTGAAATTAGCTGAGGTTACCCGTGTAAAAAAAATTATGTTTAGGCAAAGTTTTGTCAAACTTTACGTTTGGCAAAACTATTCCCAAAGTTGGCCCAATAGACTTTCCCAATCTTTCAAAGAAAAATCAGACATTCGGGAAAAGTGTGGCGGAAGTCTTAGAAACTTAATAAAATGTTTAACACAAGTAAATTCTTAAATTAAATTATCAACTGTTCTGAAAAAATTTTTGTTAATTAAGAATATATGTAGCTATAATCTGTAAAAATTTCAAGCCATTTTGTCAGTTTATTTTGAATAAAAAACTGAAAACTAAAAAAAATGAGTTTTCTTTCTCAAACTATTACGGAAGTAATAAGACTTTAAATTACTTCAAATTTTGGGAAAAGCTAGATCTTTTACATGTTCAGAGCAGTATAGTTTTTCTGTTTATGAAACGTACTAGTTCAAAAGATATTAAAGTTTTATATATTTTGTTTCAATTTTTTGAATAGCTGTATCTTGGTGAATAATCGATCTCTTTCAATGATCGACCACTTATTTTTTTCGCCTTTAACTAAACTTTCAAAATTAAAAAGAATTTTTGAAGTTTATCTACTACTTCTTGTTTTATAACGATTTTAAGTTATTTATGGTATTGCGATTATATATATAACATAGTACTGTTATATTTTTATTATTATTATTATTTTATTATGATTTTTTTACGTTAGTTTAAATAAAATACAAAAAATTACTTTTCTGTGGCTAATATTAGTTAGAGAATTCAATTTAGTTGAAATTTATATTTAATTTATTTCAAAACAAAGATAGTATGAAAAGGTAACACAAGGTTAAAATCACCTTTATTTTACATTAGTTTTAGCAATATAGTTCAGTTATAAAAGTATCATGTAACATGCTAATATTTATTTTAATGCAAATTATTTCAGTAATCCTTAGAAATTCTATAAGTTTAATAATGATAATTGTTTAAGGTGTAACCATCAGATGAACAGAAATGGCAATTTAATAGAAGAAATTATCCCAAACGATTTTAATAAAATTAACGTTGCTGAAGACAAGTTTAATTTTTTGTCGCAGACTCTAGTAAAGCAACCTAAAGTGAAAGATGATACAAATATACTTATAGAAGAATTTGTTGTAAATAGTAAAAGTCAAGATACTTCTGAAAAACAAAATGACTTTAATACTACTCCACTTGAAGAATCGCAGAATGCTGACAGCAATTTTTCTTCAGATGAATTCAACTGTAGTCCATTGAATTTCCTGAACTTAAAGCAAATTGACAACTTGACTGTAACTAAAGAATTAGAAAAACGAACGTCTACATTTTTAAGCAATGACAACTTTGAAATTATTAATGACTTGGGAGTGAGTAATAGCAATGTAGAAACTGTCAAAAACTGCAATGTTATCGTTGAACAAGATTTTTCGCAAATAAATGTTCAAATTCAAGTAAATGTATGTGAGAATGCTTTTTCTAAAATAAATAATAATGGAATTAAGAATACCATAAATGTTCTAGCAGGAAAAGAAACTAATAATTTAGAAAAAATTCAAAACCAAAAAGTGGAACATAGTAATGTTGCTGAAAATAAAAAGAATATTTTTAGCAGTAAAATATCAGAAGATATGACTTATTTATCGCCAAGAAGGTAAATCCCTTTTACTTTTTATATTTACATAATGCAGCTTTTTCTTTAACATAATTAGAATTGTAACGACGATAATTCCTTCTAATCCGCGGTGTGAAAACCATCGCATGATTTCAATATCAGTGGATAGAGGCGGAAATTTTAATCTATTCGAGATTTTCTGATCTAGTAACTAGTCACATCAATGAACGCGCGGCGACTGGAAACAGCTAGACGAGAAGCGCGCCAAGTAGGAAAAGCTTGCAGACTGTCGTCATTCTTTCCCTTCGCGGCACGCATTCGTCGCTGCTTCAGTGCGTACGCTTGCAACAATGCATGCATCTCTTTGGCTCTACTATTTTATTTGGTATTTTATTAGAAAAGTAATAATAAAGACATTTGAATTCAGTTCCATTTTATTGAAATACTGCTTGAACTTAAGGGTAGGGTACAGTCACAAAAAAAATTCTATATTTAATAATATATATTTACAGAAATGTAACTATGTTTTAGT
>JAWWML010029763.1:0-12930 GCA_035047165.1 Ormyrus rosae
TTTTTGATAGATATTTTAAAAAGAAACCACAATCATTTTTTTCAGGTCTTTTTATAGGAGGGAAAAATCAGTATATAACCCCCTTAACCAAAAAAATTCGTCAATTGTTCTACATCACTTCACAAGTCACTATATTGTAAAATTGTTGCATTCACGGACGGTGCAATTTAGGAAGACAAATATTTTTAATAATTTTTTGTTTAATGGCTTAGTCATTGTCGGGGTTTAATTTTCTTAACATATTATTGAGTGCCCCTGACATGGCGCCTTCATGATACGGCATGCAACGCCGGAGCCACCTTAAAAGAATTATTCGGAAACCGAAATACTTAGCCGATTATTGTTAAATATGTAAAATATTTAGAGACCAATCATTAAGTAGAATGGGCGATTGTTATAATTATGATTTTATAAACAAAAATTTAAACAAAAACCGACTTTGAAAAATGCACTAAAAAGTGTAAAATAATTCACATAAAAAGGGTGAAATAATTCAAAAACAAATATTTTCGAAGTCGGCGCCGAATTTCAAAATTCAAAAGGAATTCCAAAATTCAATAAGAATTCCAAAATTCAAAAGGAATTCCAAAAGAAATTCAAAAGGAATTCCAAAAGAAATTCAAAAGGAATTCCAAAAGAAATTCAAAAGGAAGCTCGTATATCTCAATTTGGAATTCGGCGCCGACTTATACAAACTATTTTTTTGTGAATTATGTCACCCTTTTTCTGTAAATTATTAATATTCACCTCGATATCGAGCTGGAGTTGCCTCGATTTCCACCTCGATTTTTAGCTCGATTTTTCCTCGATTTGCCTCGAATCCAGCTCGATTTCCACCTCTATTTCGACTTGATTTCCACCTCGATTTTAAGCCGGAGTTGACTCAATTTCCACGTCGATTTCGAGCTGTAGCTGCCTAGATATTCACCTCGATATCGAGCTGGAGTTGCCTCGATTTCCACGTCGATTTCGAGCTGGAGTTGCCTCTATTTCCATCTCGATTTCGAACTCCATTCGCCTCGATTTCCGCCTCGATTCCGAGCTCAATTCGCCTCTATTTCCACCTCGATATCGAGCTCCATTCGCCTAGATTTCCGCCTCGATTCCGAGCTCAATTCGCCTCGATTTCCACCTCGATTTCGAGCTGGATTAGCCTCGAATTCCACCTCGATTTCGAGCTCGGTTCGCCGCGATTTCCACCTCGATTTCCAGCTCGATTTGCCTCGATTTCTACCTCGACTCCAAGCTCGAATCACCTCGATGTTCACCTCGATTTCGAGCTGGAATAGCCTCGAATTTCACCTCGATTTTGATCTGGAATAGCCTCGAATTCCACCTCGATTTCGATATCGATTTGCCTCGATTCGCCTCGATTTCCATTTCGATTTCGAGCTCGATTTGCCTCGAATCGCCTCGATTTCCACCTCGATTTCGAGACGAATCGAGCTCGTAATCGAGCTCGAAATCGAGGTAAACATCGAGGCGAATCGAGCCCGTAATCGAAGAAATATCGAAATAATAGGTGACTTTAACATTGATCCAAGAACCTCTATCACTTACACCAAAAAACTTTATGATTTTATAGAATCATCAAATTTCTCACTTATCCAATCACTACCAACACATCATCTTGAAAGCTCGGCATCCTTGATTGATCTCTGCATCGTTCATGATATTGAAGAATGTGAAAATATGAACAAAAATATGTTCCCTTTTTATCAGCGCATGGCCTACTTGAAATTGAATCTAAAAATTTTACACAAAACAGTTTCTTATCTGATATAAAACGGCATAATTGGAAGGAGGTTGAGGAGAGTTCCACTTTAGAGACAATAATCGTAATTTGTAACAGTAAATTACTAAATACTTTTAATATTCATGCACCTATGAAAGAAGCAACTATTGGGCATGCTCGAGCTACTCCTTGGGTTGATTCTGAATGAAAAATCTTATGAAATCTAGGGACAAAGCACGAAGAATCTGGAAATATAGAAGAATTTCTGAAACCTATAAAATATATAAGTCTTTAAGAAATGAAGTGAATGTTGGTTTTCGAAGAGCAGAAATTGCCTACTATAATAAAATCTTTTCAAGAGTTAAATCTAGCGAAGACACATCGTCTCAACTAAAAAAGATTGGCCTAACTTGAGATAAAAATTTCGCTGTTCCCTTTTCTGTCGATCCTGAAGACTTGAATATCTACTTCACCGATCTCGCCAATTCTATATCTGATAGTACGGCGGAATCATCTGACGATTTCTACTCGGAAATATCCGTGAATATCACAGAAAAGTTTAGTTTCACTGAACCAAGGTTCGAGGAAATATATGTGATTCTAAATTCAAAAATTTCCACTTCAGTTGGAATTGATAACATTTCATCTTAGAATTTAAAATTGGCTTTCTCGATAGTAGGCAGTGCACTTAAGCACATCTTCAAAATATCTTTTCTTAGTGGAATATGTCCTATATTATGGAAACAATCACTAATTAAACCTATTCCGAAAGTCAAAAATCCACTTAATCTTTCAAAATGTAAACCAATTAGTCTACTTTGCCCAGTTTCTAAACTTTTTGAAAAAGCAGCTGCCACTCAGGTCATGAACTTTCTTGCAGGCATAAACTATTGGATGAATACCAGTCAGCCTATCGGAAAAACTACAGTACTCAAACAGCTATTATTAAACTTCTGGATAATGCCAAACTGGCTGCAGAACAAAGGAAAGTCACAATCATGGTTTTCTTTGACTTCTCTACAGCTTTTGACAGAGTAATTCACGCGAAACTTCTAAGTATCTTGAGAAAGCTAAATTCTCAGATGAAGCTCTTCATTGGATCGAATCGTATCTATCAAACAGAAAACAGGCAATTAAAACTGCCTATAATTTTCATTCTTCCTGGAGAAATGTCTTCTGTGGAGTTCCTCAGGGCTCGGTGCTGGGCCCCCTTCTTTTTTCCCTTTACATTTCTTTTTTCAGATATGTCTTAAGGTACTGAAGGTATAGTAACTACGCGGATGACATCACAATCTACCTATCATGTCACCCTAATAAATTAGAAGAGGGAGTTGCCATGATCAATGAGGAGATAAGAAGAATTGTTGCATGGTCAAAAGTGTAGGACTGAAACTAAATAACGCCAAAACACAAACCATGATAATCGGAACGAGTACTAACATGCAAAGCCTAGGTTATTCAAATATTCCTAAAATATGGGTTGATGGCGAGGACATTCCCCATTCAAACTCTGTTAAATATTTTGGAATCAACATCACTACGGACCTAACATGGGAAACAGAGGCTAAAATAAGATCTAAGAAAATCTATGGAGTACTGTAACAGCTAAAAGTCACTACACACATACTTCCAAGACATTTAAGGGCTAAACTCATATTAACTTTGATTTTTTCAATCCTGGGCTACTACTGCCTGGCTAATACTGTGCGATATTAAACTCGAATCGGACAAAGTTCTTCAAAGAGCTCGCAACTGCTGTGTAAGATTTACGTGCATGGCGAACAAATATGATCACATTACACCATTATATGATGAAATCCAATGGCTTAAAGTTAAAACACGAAGACAGTATTTTATCTGCACGCAAATTCAAGAATCTATGCACAAGAATCTATACACTGGACAACCTAACTATCTGTTTGAAAATCTGACACTAAGAAGAAATAAGGCCACCCGATGTTTGCGACTAGATCCTTTAACAATCAACGTTCCATTCTGCAAACTGGATTTTAGAAAACTTTTCTCCTTTCCCTCACTTGGACCAACTTGGAATGCTCTACCAATTCAGATCAGACAGACTGCTACATCAACTACCTTCAAGGGGCATTTATACGTCATTGTAACGCTGACCCGCTCTACTCTAATTTGCACTGCAGTTTTCTTTACCCAAACGGAGCTCCGGTTAGCTCTCCCCCACGGGACTACAACAATTTTCACGAATTTTTTTACACACACACACACACACACACACACACACGCACACATACACACGCACGCACGCACACGCACACGCACACACACACACTTCTTATGTAGAGACAAAACAGCAGGGGATTCAGGATGAAGCTTTGCGGCACGTCAAGGTTTACAGGTAGAGACGGCGAAAAATATGGAACATAAACAAATTGAAAACGATATAAATACAAAAAATTTTAGTAATTTGAACTCAAAGTGCACTTGTCCGAATTGCAATTTTAACAATAATAAATATAAGAAGAACTATAACACTGAACACGCAGCAAATGATAGCCAACTATGTCAAGTGCTAAAAAACAAGTAAATAGTGGTACGGGTGCCGTGTCGTCTGCTTCTCAAACTCGCCTCCACGGCACTACCGTGCCACTGGATATGTCGCTATAACAAAATATTTATTAGTTTGAAAAATGTCGTATTATTCAATTTTGGTAGTGTTTGAGCAAGTGAAGAATTTACTGCAAGATCAATATAAAAAAATTCAGTCTTCCTATCATTTTCTGAAGTTCTTTTCTGATCCTTCCCAAACTTTTTTTGAAGTTTAGATGATTTTTTCGTTAAACTTTATTTTTGAAAAATTCGTATTAAGTTTAGCGAAACTTTATTTGAAGTTTACCCAAACTTTACTTTGGCATAACTTTACGCTAGCACGGCCAACAAGACTTTCCCAAACTTCGAATTTTAAGTTTTTAAGTTTATTAAAAGTTTAGCGAAACGTTGAGAAGGATCGTCTAAACTTCGCATGAATGTATAAAGATTTTTATAAAAGTTTAGTAAGCTTGAAGCCTTATTGAACCAGGCACATAAGTAAAATTTTAGGAAGGATTAAAAACGATAATGTCTGAATTTAGAGCGCAACGTTGAATATTATTAATCCAATTATTGCTCATTTTTATGTTAACAATTTATTAAAAATAAAATGATTTTTCAAACATCAATTAACATGCCTAATGAAATGCAATTAATTTTATTTTCAACCATGTAATGAGTTTATTACCATAAATCAAAGATATCTATCAATATTTGTTTTATTTCATACTTATTGTAGATAATGATTTCTCAATTTTTTCATCATCAAGATTCATAAAAATACAGAAGAAGAACTAAAAAGTAAAAATACGTAAGTAACGAGTAGGACTAAATGCCTATTGCGCGTACGAAAACAACCTCGTTCCGCGTTCTGCTACGATCGCCATTTTTAGTTCACGCCATTTCAGCCCTCTAATTTAAATCTAACCAAATCGATTTTCTCAATTATTTTAAAATTAAATTAATGTTGCAGGAAATTCTTTCATTGCGGTTTCAAGCTAAAGTGATCACGAGCTATTCTATGGAAGTGCTTAAAACAAGCTGCCAAAGGTTTTTTGCAGAATAATTATTTCCAACCTATCACCCTATAAAAACCGTACACATTAGGGTAAAAAGAATAATACCATTTGATAAAGTATGATTTCCCCTTTCCATCATCCCCTTAATTTTATTTGCAACCTCGCTATTTTTGCGTAAATCGCAGACAGGTTAGTGTCCGTTTTATCGGCGACATACATAACAATATATATATATATATATATATATATATATGAATTGTAGTATATATGATTCATAACAACAGCTTTTGTGGTCCTAACTTAGTTAGCTGGTAATGTAATATGATGTAGTTTATGATGTCTTGATCAAAAGTGTTTTTGGGGTCAAAATCCAAAAAATAGACAGTTTTTAGTTTATAGCGTATTTAATTTTTTTCTACAGACATACATAGATATACTACGCATTGCAATTGCAGGTTTTCAACCTCCTATATCTCGAGAACTATTAACTTTCAAACTGTGTACATATGGACACTTTTTATTAGGGGTTCATGAAGTATAATATACCAAAAATTCAGCCAATTTCACCGAGACCCAAAACCCATTAGTTGTGTATGGTTCTTTAACGCCAACAAGAGCGTTAAAATTTTATGAAACGCAATACGAAATGTGACCGAATAAAAAGTCATAGATAAAATATTTGAACTTTTTCGTTCTACACCCTGTTGAAAAAATCTTATAAAATCTTATTAGATATGTTAGTTTCTGGTGTAAATGTAGTTGCATGTTAAATTCTACTAAATAAATTTTATAAAGATTTTTATGTAAATACGCGTTAAATCCCATACAATGAATTTTATAATATTTTTTGTAATAGCACAGTTTACGTTCATAATAAAATAAGAAAAACAAAATTTTATGAAAAATCTTGAAAAGGATTTTAATAGAATATGATCTGAATAGTATTTGTATCTGCTAGACATGTAAAATTGTTGAAGAAAGAGGTATTAAAGATTTTGTTCATGAAACTGATGCACTTAACAAATGATCAAAATCAGTACAAAAATCTCAATCAAAACTCTAAAAATGCAAAAATCAGATAAATTGTGGTCAAAAAATAATTAAAGTTGTAATTCAAATTTCTAATTAGTTTATAAATCGAACAAATCTGTAATTGAAACAGATGTGCAAAACTTTTGTTGAACCAAATCCTGAATGAGCCAAAAAACATGAAACAAATTCACTTTTAATAAATAAGACCTAATCTTTAGTTGAAAAATCTAATCTAAAAATGTCATTTATTGCAAATGAGTATTAAAAATGATGAATTCGAAAATCTTCTAAGATACAAAGCTCCACTGCTTGCTCATGATTTTAGTCAAGAATAATTACTTGATTGTAATAAAAAATTTTACTAATTGCAAGAATTTCAAGTTTTAGATTTATCTTAACTTTTTCCAATTATTATGATTTATTAATTCTTTATATGGATATAAAAACTGCTTTTTATGTCGTATTTTAAAAGCAGAAGCTTACATGTAAGTTTCTGTGTGAGTCCAATGTATAAATAATTAAGTTTATAAATTAAATAAATAAGTTTTATGAAAATAACAAGATGTTGGTTTGAAGTTTTCAAGCCAACTCTTTTGAGTCCAGGTTTGCAAAACTTATACGTTGTTCGACATATTGATATTTTGGATGAAGAAAATATTCGTTATTATTTACATTGATGATCTTGTAATTACAGTAGCAATTCGAGGCTTGGTTTAAATGCAACTGACTATATTCTGATTAAATGTTCAAATAAAAACAATAAATAATTGTGGCAAAATCTTAAGAAAATATTAAAATATATTAAAGGAATTATTAATATAAAATTGAGTTACAGGAAGGTAATGAAGGAACTAAAAAAAAAAAGTAGTACCAATTATTTATTTAAATTGTTTCCAAAAACACAGTATATCGAAAACTAAAAGACGAAAGACAGTTATTAGTAATAGCTTCGACTATTGGAGCAAAACATGTCTGAATTTGTATTCAATTCAATCTTATCAAATAGAAAAAATAGTAAAAGTATATCTTGTAGCTATAACAAGATTAAAAAGATGAAAATTATTTTATCTTTTGTGTAATCACAACTTTACTCTTATAATTCTTTTAATTATAAAATATAATTAAAATATAATACCAAAAAAATTAAAAATTTCAGAAAATCAGAATATTTACTAAAGTGGTATTTTTATCGTTTTCAAAAGGAAATGAAAAAATTTTATGCCTGTTGCTGAAAGGAAAATCTTAACCGAAAAAGCTAGTAAGAAATATTATTTAGTAAAAATATTTTTTCAAATACAACTTAATTGTCTAGTAGACAGGTTTTAAAAGTGTTTTAAAAATTTAGATTTTTACCCTCAACGGAAGCTCATGATATAAAATAATGTATTTCATGCATCTGTTAAATTGTAGTGAACCTACTTTAAATTGTACCATTTGTATTAAAGTTACGTTAAGAACTCCAAGATTTTCCTTAAATTCTGCTTTCTTATAAATATTTAAAGAAGGTTTTCATCATTGTAACGAAGAATAAGTTAATTTTCAAATAAGATAATTCTGAATATTATAAAATAAACAATTTATGTAAAAATTTAATCTATGTTTATCAAAAATATAAAAAATAAAAAAAGGAGATAAGAATGGAGGTCACAGCGTTATTACTGTTAGTCGGCACGCTACGAGGAAAGCTCAAGCGAAAAATCAATACTAAAGGCCAACGGCCACCTGCTAGTGAGATGATTAAGCATTAAATGTTAATTGTTGTATAGAATAGAGTTTGACAAAGTGCGTAGTTTCAGATACAATTCTTCAAAACTGATATATCTGTTAAGAAATCATGAAAATCTAACATATGCCAACAACATTTCTCTGGAGCTACGGTCGCGAAAACTGCTCGAGAAAATCAATATAGTCCGGCTAAGTTCGCATACATGGAAAGAGAAAACATTAAGCCATAGCAGTTACTTACTGTTTCTCTTTTTTATATTTTTTCTTTTCCTTATCAATCAGTTTTCTTTATTTTTACTATTTCAAATTCCTACGCGTATTAAAGGTTTAGAAGAAATTTATAAGTTATAGAATTATTAGGATTCATTTTCAAATTCCTGAGGTTACAGTAATTTATTTACACTTATGCTATAATTAAATTTCATTTTTTATCTTTTTGTGAGAATATATTTGTTTTCTTTTTTGTATAATCATATTATCTTCACCATTTTAGCAGGTCATTCTTTCCATCAAATGATTTTTGAAAACAACAAAAGTTATTTTAAAAAGGTTTAAATAATCTTTTATCATTGTGTTTTTATTTTCTTATAGTTAATTAATAGTACGCATGAGCCCAAAAATGTGACTTTCAAACTAAGATATTAAGCAATAAAAAATTTAATTTAAAAATTTTCGTTTGATTCTATTATTTTCATTTGAAATAATTTAACGAAGATATAACATTTATTAATAAAATAGGCAAAATAGAAAGGATCGTAGCCTCGAAGTTCATTATTTGTATGAGTTTATTTGAAATGAAAATAGATATTTTGAAGTTTTTATTTCTGTAGCTTGCACGCAAGCAGCAATCGCAGAGGTGATGGGGCATCGAACGGTAAGACAGAAGCTTGCCAGCTCTCACTTGATGCGTGCGCAACTAGTCTCGCACCCGACATTTCACGTTGGTATGTGGGAGGGGCTTGACGCGTTCACAAGGTAGGGGCGGTTCAGTAGAAAAGGTGCACGCTGTGTCCGCCGGCAGTGCTGCGGGCCTTTGGCTCACGCGCCGTGTGCTGCTTTTTGCATTACTGAATGCGCGTAGTACGCGAAAGTCTGATGTCAAACAGCAGCAAATATCTTGGCTGCTTTTTGGGTGAACTCGGGACTAGCGAGTGCAAGTTGGGACAACGGCCTCAGGAAACGTGGCACTGTCCTAGACTCGGACATTAATTACGCGGTCGCTAGTCAGAAGTTCAAGAGCATCTTAGTGTAACAACTTGTGTAAAAGTGCTTATGGATAGAAGCAGTGCATAAGTTTTATTATTTGACCTAAGAAAATTCAAAAAGCAATTCTATCTATTTTAGATAATCAAGTCAAAGAATTATTCCTAAGTGAATGGAAGCTATATCGTTGCTAAAGATAACAATGAAACGTATACATATCGATGATATCTGCGTGCAACAAAAAAGTGAATAAAAGAATTTAATAAAAAATTGACAACCAAAAACATTTTTATCACAAGTCCATTTGTGTCTTTTTTTAAGCTTAATAAATTAAAATCATACTTAATTATAAGAAAATCCAATTTTTATTATAGTTAAATCATTTTCCGAAGTACATAGATTTAAATAATATTTAAAATATAAAATGTCTATTTCTATTATAACAATAACGACCAATCGAGAACAGTCAATTATCAGTTACAACTAATTCAAACATTAAACTTTGATCCTATTGTATCTATATCTTATCTGTATAAATCTATTCTTAATAAATGTCTAATTAATCATTCATACAAAATTATAATTTAAGACTAAATTAAAATATAATAACAATTTCGAAGGTTGACTCTAAATTATTATGATTTAATGTGAAAAAGCTTGCACAGTTTTTCTAAATGAAAAATAAAAACACTTATTTAAAAATAAAATCATGGTTAAAAGTGCTTCGAATAACTTACGATAGACTAAGATTTTATAAATCAGGTGAGTCTTATAGTAACCGTAAAAATAATCAAAAATGAAATTATACCAGACAGTTTCGTAAAAAGAGAGAAAATTTTCAAATATATATGTATATATATATATCTTTAAAAGCGATTTAGTCAAATAATTTTAAGGTTTTATTTTTATTATTCCTTCTTAAAACTGGAATTCTTTAAGAAGTCCAATGACTGAAAAATTGTTATATTTTTTGTGAATTTATTATGAGAAAATAAGTTCACTAGATTATAAATTCACTATACTGTATATATAAATATACCTCTAAATAATTATTTCTTGCATAGAAGTGTCTATATTTGAACATTTCAGATTCAGCTTAAATCGATGCAACAATTTATATCAGACGAACACAATTTGTATTCGATTAATATAAATTAACAATTTCTATAAACTAGGGTAATCCGGCGAGAATTGCGCACCTGTTTTGCATTCGTTATTCATCTTTTTGTTTCCTTTCATAAATAGTGTAGAAAGTAAAAAATTAATTCGATTTAAACTTGATTCAATCTGGATATAATCGGTACGTTCGAAACGTTCGAGATTAACTCAGGAAAACTGATTATCACCAATAGGATTATTTTATAAGGAAAATACAGTTTGTGCTCAAGCTACATATGTTTATATTTACATACACTCTAAATATTTATAAACATTATAAAGCTTGAAAATCATATTTTACCTAAATAAATCGCTTAAAATAATGAATGTTTCAAATATCTTAAATTGTTAACTTCATAATCAATTTGTTTTAAATGTCATAATTTTGATCACAAAATTGTTCTTCTTTTGTGAAATAATTTTCTAAAATATTAATCATTTTTAGATAGTACATTATAAAATCTATTTTAAAATTAATGTATCAGTATACTTTAGCATAAAATTTGACTAAATTCAACACTAATTTAGTTGATAATAAACAAATAATCTATAGATATCAAAAACACAACTTCCGTGTTTATTTGAAAAAACATAAGCTAATTTTAATAACGTATTTATATTAATTCAAGTCTTTTTATATTATCAAGTGCGCATTAAAATAAAGCTATAATTATAATTAGGATTTAGAATAAAAAAATTATTATAATTATAATTTATTTTATAAATTTTTGATAGAATGAACATTTAGATTTTCTCATAAGAATAAATACATTGTTTTAAATACATTTCTTAGCCAGCAAAAATTTATGAAATTAACTTATATTGTTCTACAATGTATTAGTTCTTATGTAATTATAAGTAATATTTACTGTAAATAATAATGTTCAGTATCTCACTCATTTATTAATTTAGTATACTGTGCCATAAGTGAGATATGTGGATACTTATATTTAAAAAAATTTTAACATCTTCGAAATTTCATAATTTTTCATTTAAATTTAGTTTTACTTGACTATTTTCTAGTTTGATTTATTTGATATTGATTTATTTGAAAGATAAATTTTATGAGATTTTGGGTCAACATTAATTATCTCGCATACGTCAAAATTAAGTTCAATAGGTAGATGTTTAACTGAGCAATTAAATACCGTAACTCACATTCAGAATTTCATAATAGTACCTTTATTTAATTTGTGTACCTTTTCGATTTAAATATAATTTTTGAACAAATGAAGTTTTGAACCTAAGTTTTTTTTTTTAATACATAGGCTTTGTATCGTCACTTTAATAGGATAATTTAGATTTCACTAAGAATTTTGATTCTGAAGCTATACGCGTTTATGTGACATAACTGAGATTTCTGTCAGACAATAATTTTTCAAGTTTTGCGTTTATAGACTTAATGTGCGTGGTTTTTCGCATTTTTCATAAGGAAACGTATCACTAATTTAAAAGAATATTCGTGTTTATAATATATTATAAATGACAATATTTTTAAGATATATGAAAAATATTGTAGATTTAAATTTGGTAAAAAATGTATATAAAAATCAGGATATTGCAGCTGGCATGGTTTCTAAATTAATGTATATATGGGTCTAAAAGTTTAGAAAAATATTCTTATGGATTTCTGTGCCTCTATATTCTTTACAGCTACTATCTTAGAAGCAACGCGTCAGTAGGATTATTAAAAGTTGAAACATAAAATTATTATTTTTTATTACATTGTTTACATTTTAAAATTAATGTTTTTCAATCTCTTAGTGATTTTTAAAATTTTCTATGGGATTTTTTGAATTCGCAATTTTGAGTTAAAATACATTTTTTTTTCTAAAAATTAATTAAAATTCTTAAAACTATTCCATTTCGATGAGAAAATTAGTGTAACTCGAAAGTTACAGACTTATTAGAATTAAGTCTTTGACATCGCTTTAATTTTTATTAAATTTACGCAAATAAAAATACTGAATTCAAATTTAAAATTGTTTCGCATATATCAGCAACTCATATGCTTAGAACTTTATAATTTTATTATATGATTCTTTAATTAACTTTCAACAAATTTAAAAAGAAACATTTTAAACAAAGTACAACAGTTTTTACATAATTATTAAAAGTATTATAGATGTTTGTAAGTATTTTGTATAATTATTTAAACTCTACAATATACATATATATATATGCATCACATTTCAATTGTTGGGAGAGGTTAGACTTATAATTTTTTAACCCAATAACATTCACTAATCAACTTTCATCAAAGCTTAGGTGGATGCCTTGCATCTTACAAGGAGAGTATACGACATTTGGGTAATGGATTTTTCTGTAACTTTGGGATATATTTTCTATGTTAAAATATAAAAGAATCCGCGTCCGTTCGGCCTAACGCTCGATTTTTCAAAAGTTATGTGCTCTTTTAGCTAAAATCTAAGAAAAATCGATTTTTGTTTAATTACGTACAACTTCTCAACTATTAACGGTACAGTATTTTAACTC
>JAWWML010029784.1:0-12920 GCA_035047165.1 Ormyrus rosae
TAAACCTTGGCGGTCTCTAGATGGGACACCGCGTTTTTGCCGCATTGTAAATTGATTTTGGGCGATAACTGGTAAAATATGCTGGATTCCATAGTGGAATCCTCAAAACGGGAACATTTGAGGATATCTTACTGGAATCCAGCGTACAACCATGGTTGAGGTTAGAAAAATTCTGCACGGGTAGTCTCGTACCGAGATCTTTATAAGGTCACGAGGTACGGAGAGTGGCTGTATACGCTAGCTTAATATACGTAGCTATTTTTGTATCTTAAATATGATTTAATTTAAAAAATGAATATTTTTAAAAAATTGCAATTTAAATTTTTCCGAATGATTATTATAAAAGCAATCCCGTAAATTTTTAAAAAAATTTAGCTTAAATTTAAAGAATTCACTCATGCAAATCACATAAACAAGTGTTGCATGATCAATCTCGGATGAGACTTTCTACTTTTTACGCAAAATACCATCTAAACTTTTTTTTTTCGGAATAACGTGTTTTTCGCATACTTTAATGATGGAATTCCACTTCAACGGGACCGGACTATAAAGACGATCTGACATAATCGCGGAATATGTGTCACCTTAGAAAAAGCGGAGAAAGTGTTTTTGCGTACGCAAACGCGTCGCCGAATTCTCGTTTCAAACGCTGAAAAACACTTTCGACGCGACGGCGTTTAAAATTTTTATTCACGCTCTTTCGTGTTTTTTCCGGAAAATCGAGCTTGAATCTCGTTACTTCGACTTCGCGCAAAAGAGTTTCGCATAATTTTTCAAAAGCGACGCATAAATCAGTGCTGAAAAAGAATTTCATATCCCTTGTCCGACCGAGAATATTAAACAAATATCTTTACGTAAAAAGGCTTTATAACGCAGTTCCGGATGCATTAAACATGCACTGCACTGCGTTCGAGAAATTTTAATGTCACTTACACGCGATAAGAATGATCGGAATCGCGCAAATCGCAATGAGGGCTAATTAAGATCGCGCTGCTTCTTTTTTAGCGATGCAGAATATTGGAGGTCTTAATGCACTTTACGTAATTGGCAGCTTTTTATTTTGGAAGCCCGGCCGTCGATGAAAGGCTCGAAAGTCCAAAATCCCAGAAGTAAAAGTGCAGCTTGATTGATGGTTTTTTGAGTTAATGGTAGGATTTAATAATGGATTATACTCGCTGCAAAAAAGAAAGGGAGTTTCTGGTTTTTAAACTCGCGGAACTTCGCGTAAAAGCCAGAAGTGTTTCTTTATTTCATTGTGGGTTTCATTTTTTATTTTGACCGACATGAGAATCAGTCACTATAGTAACATTATTATTCTTGTACAATTCGTACAATATCGTAAACTATGCAATATTTAATCACTGCCTTACTCGTATAGATTTAAAGATTTTTTTCATATTAGTGAGTCTCGACTCATTTATATTATTTCTAAACATACTACACGGAGAAAAATTTTCTAGTAAAAATTACAATAGTACATTTTAATTTGATCACAAACTGTAAAAATCCTAAAAAATTACCATGTCCATAGTAAATTTTACAAGTCTAAATATGAAAATTTATCATTGACCTCGTAAAATTTACTAGAAACTATGGTAATTTTTTAGGATTTTTACAGTCTGTAATCAAATTAAAATGTACTATTGTAATTTTTTCTAGAAAATTTTTCTGTGTATTTAAAGCAAACGCACTAAAATATATTGCAATTAATATGTCCTTAGCACTTGAAACTCATAGTAAAATTAGCTACTCCAAAAAGCAATTTTTTTTTAACTTATATAAATTCACTTCCGAGTTCACTTGATACCGTTCGTTGTAGCCTCGAGCGCGGCTCTTAATTTTTCCGATTAATTCCTGGGACGCGTCAACGTCAATCTCTCCGGGCAATTAACTTCTGATCCAAAAAATCAACAGTCCTTTTAGCGAGAGACAGGACTGCTCGTATATATATTGTCCGCTCTTAAGGCGGTAGTTATTTTCGCGGCAATATAAACGCCTTACATAAATGTAATTTAAAGATTTTAAAGTATCCTATTCGAAGGCGCCCCAAAGAGTCATTTTGACTTTGCAGCTATTTACGACTTTTGAAAAAAAAAAGTGCCTAGAGAAAGAGAATTCACGACCGACTGGCTCTCTCTGGTTTTCGACCAAAAAGCAGAGAGATCACAATCTCACGGAGTAACTAAGCCGCGGGTTCGCGCAACCTCATTAACCGACAACGAGACGGCATCTAACAAGCGACGCAAACCTCGGCCCATCAAAATTCATCTCCCAACCGTCCAATTACCCTCTCAATGACCGCGGACGAGCCTCCCAAAAACTCTCGAAGCCCGCAAACACTCGAAAAGTTCCGCGGCAAAGGAACTCGGAAGCGGCGCGGATTACCCTAAGTAGCCGCTCTTCTCGCTCACGTACTACCTCCGCGCCGAGATAAAGAGGCATTATGCAAGCCGACACTGCTCTCTCTCTCTCTCTCTCCAGAACTCGTTCGCCGCTCGTATTTTCGCAAGGCCCGCCGTTCCTTTCGAATCCTTACCGACTCTGCGTATGGAAATCGGGTGTAGTGCGCGCGTCCGCGGGACGCTCTTCTTTTTCGATCCGCTTCGGGCGGGCGAATTAATTGCGAGGTTGCTTTATGCCTTTGTTACTGCATGGTGTGGGATATGGATTGCCTGACTCGGGAGGAGGAATTTCGATTGGGGCTCTTTTGTTGGAACGAAAGCTCGTTTTTCAGCCGAACGAAGGGCGATTGAAGATGGTGTAAGCTTTTAAAGAAAAAAAGAAGTGTTTTCAATGTAAAATTCCTGTTTTTTTTTGTTTGATGCTTTGTTAAATTTATTTATCTTGTTAAACTTAATGGTGGGTTTATTCACTACAATAACTGGTATTAAAATTTGCGTAATAGTATTACTTGTCAAACAACACGGAAAAAAATTTTACCACAAATTTATGACTAATTCGAATGCTAAGGAACATTTTTGGAGCGAAAGGTGCAAGGTGATAAGTATATAGTGACGTGATTCTAAAGAAATCTCCCGATTTTAATGGCCCCAATAACAATGAACGCTGATCAACCGTTCCTATTTTATTTATTTGTTGTTTTAATTAGGATTGCATAATCGATATAAAAAAAAAATTATTTACGCTTTTTCTTGCAGTTCAGATTAGCAAATTTAAAATTTAGATTTTCAAGGTTCAGAATACACTTTTTAAGGCAATTAAAATATGCTATGTCATGAAATCGCGTGCTTTTGAGGTATGTATCATTATTGAATGTGCCCAAAATAACAGTGCAGCTTCTTACAAAAAAAATAAATGAAAATTTTACGCAGAAACAAGTTTGCATCCTCCAAAATTGCATCACTTGAACATTTTCATGAAAAAAATATAAACATAAATCAGGCGTAATTGCATACTTTCTCAAAATATTCTTTTACGCTTCTGATGAACCATAAGAAATAACTTTTTCTTCTTTACAACAAGGATACATGCAATTGCCTGTACCGAATGAATATTCTTGCAAATAAATATTCACTCAATAATTCCTTGCATCCGTCAATCTTTATTATACCCTTACAAAGCTTATAACTCGTAGATTCAAACATCCCGTACAAAAACCTTAAAAACCCAAAACTTCGAACGCCTTCTTCAACGCCGTCGCACGACCGTAAGCGGCGATCATCGCGTGACAAATCGCTTCAATTTGTCCCGACGTTACAACCTTTTATTTATCGCGAGCGTCGCGCGCGAATTGGCGCACTAATTTCGACGCGCCGCCGGCGTATAACAACCTGACCGCACGCGAGTGCGACGCGTCGCGCGGAAACTCGCGCCGGGTTATTTATCGGGAGCGGATTTTGTATATTTATCGCTGCGCCCGGGTAATAAAAACTTCGTGAATTTGAGTTTGAGTCATTG
Source organism: Ormyrus rosae (assembly GCA_035047165.1). NCBI lineage: Eukaryota > Metazoa > Arthropoda > Insecta > Hymenoptera > Ormyridae > Ormyrus > Ormyrus rosae. The sequence continues at coordinate 3,919 of JAWWML010029784.1, forward strand.
GGACGGTTCGATTTATATATATCTTTTAGTCGAGAGGGTGATTGAAGATGGTCCGTATTTTTTTTTCTTTGATCTACCAGAGCTTTCGTTACCACTGAGATTTGCGTAAGATTTTTATTATTTGAGCTGCTCGTTTGCACTAATTATCGATGATGTAAATGCATATCGAGCAAGCGGCGTTAACCTTCGGCGGTAATTATGGAAGAAAGTACAAACATTGATAGGACGTTTACTCCCCGGATTTTATCGTGTCTGAAAAGTAACGTAAATAGCCGGGGGATATCATTATGTGATAAGTATTACATAATACAGCGAAGGATATTTTGAATTGGTAATAAAATGAGTTGGTGTTCCTATATTTATTAAATTCTACGCGCTTGCTATTTTATGATGCATTTATTCGAATTCCCAAAATTTGTGTATAGATTAAAATGAAAAAAAAAAAACATTTGATATCTTGAACGATATTTTCTAATTTTGTGATTCGATATGATGTCGTTTATATGCGGGCCTACAAAGTACAAATTTCAAGGTTCTAATCAATTATTTCTGAAATACATTTACTCGTGAAATTGATTTTTTAATTCTTTTTCATCAACAATAAGCGTCTTCCGAATTCATTTCCTTAAAACTAACGAAGCATATAAAAAATCATTAAACTCCTCCCCCCCCCCCCCCAACAAAACTCTAACCTCTTCATAACTCTAATTCTCCAAACACGCAATTCCCTCCGAATAAAAGCCGAGCAGCAAGATCTCGAAATAAATCAAACTCCCAGCGCTACGGAGAGCAGCGCGAAGGATTCCCCTAATTTAATTCGACCGACGTCGGCGGCGGCGCGTTTGCGCAAGCGCCGAAAACTGCGGCGCGCGTAAGTATCCTGCGCGCCGCTCGCTGCGAGCTAATTAAAGAAGCGGCCGGATAAAAATATCCCCGCGCCGCAGCGCCGTAACGCCGCGCGAGATAAGAGCCGAAATAAATCTCGAGGCGCGTTGCCCAATTAATGAGCGAAACAAGGAAAGTATCAGCAGCGGACATGCATATTCATCGAGGAGGATTGAGTTTAGTCCTTGCATTTTTACAAAGAGGCTTTATATTAGTCGAGCTCGAGGGCATTGCGACGCCGGAAAGACCTTAGGACGATTTGATTTTTCGAGGGAGCTGCGAAGGCATAGGAGGGGCTTATCTGATCGCCGGGCTATTTTACGCATTGTTGTTTCCTTTAATTGTTTGATCGAGGCGGTAATTAAAGCAGAATGGGAATGGTGGTGATTTTAGGAAGGACAAAACGAAACCGCATTGTGTGGTAATACACGCGATGGTTTTAATAAAATTCTGTGTGCTTCGCCAAAATTTTTAAATTCTCTCTATTTTAAATGTGTCGCGGCCGGACTTAAATTGCTAGACGCTAAAAAAATAAAAAAACATTCGCATTCAAATCAGCTTTTTTTTTATAATAAAAAATTTAAAAATACCTCTTGTATTCAAACCTGCAAAAAGCTATATATTTTTGTTTACGGCCAAATTTCAAGGCGACAATCAGCCCCGTAAATATCTCCTTGGAATTTCCCGCCTCGGGTTATATTCCTACGAGCAATAAAACACACACCGCGCGAGAAGAATCAAAGCGCGTTAAGTGCAAAGCATCATTATGTCGCAATGGCACGCGCGCGTTATTTACATACGTATCCCGTTTCGAAACGTTCGGTCCGGTGCACCTTCGCCCGCCGATCCTGCAATGGTTCCTTGGCGCATTTACGTTGATTTGCGTATTCATGCGCACTTGAGAAACTCGCGCAAAGCGCGCACGAGAGCTGTTTTTTTTTAACGTCCGTTCGCCGATCTTACAAGACGCTGTGGAATTAATGGTAACAGGAGGATTTTCCAGGGAGTTTCGTCGTGTTCGGCTTGAGTTAGGTGCAAGTAGAATAAGAAAGTATAAAGAGTAAATATACTAATTAGTCATAAATATTTATTAGTTTAGTACGAATAGCTCATTATTTTTATTGAAATGTGTTTTTATTAATTAAAAATCTTCCGCATTTGTAATTATTTCAATTTTAATGTACGAACGTTTGAAAAATTTTCTTACATTCTAAAAAATAAAACCATTGCCTAATTTTTAAATAATCCTTTAATAAAAATAAACTGAATTTACTAAGAAAAAAAAAATATTTCAGACGTACTCGACCTAATATACTTACGACACTTACCTGCCCATCCATGATTCGGAGGAAAAAAAAAGCGAAAAGGTACTATCAATACGGCGAGCAGGAATTCGTAGGTATCTTTAAAAAAAGAATGCATTCCGCTCTCGTACTTGCCCCCGTCAAAGATGGATATCTCAAAAATTACGTGACATTTTTAGCATTTCTTCGACGCAGCGCCGTAAAACTTTTCTCCCGGGATTAGCATTTTTTTATTCCTAAAAGAAAAAAAAAAAGAAAAATCACCAAAACGTGGCGAAATGCGTACGAGATGTGTGTTTTAAGTGCTTCAAAAAATTTTGGACGAAAAATTAATTGTGTAACTGTGCACTTATTGCACAATCCCGAGACTTTGGGAATTCAGAAGGTGAACCTTGAATAGAAATTGCTGCAGAGTATTGTCTTTTTGACTGCTTTTTATGGCTCGCAAAAACTTGAAAATGAATCTGGCGTTGTCCCGCACAATTTTGTTAAAATTTTGTAATTCTAAATTTTATTTCCATCCCTTCCTTCCTTCCTTTAATAAAAGAAACAAAAAGGTATTACAAACTTTTAACAAGACAATGCTAACAATAATACTATTCGAGGAGGTAATTTTTTTTATTTTCGATCAATAAAAATACATTCAAAAACTTTGTTTTCCAAATATTCTCAAAAATTTCTTCCTTATAAAACGCTTACACCTATTTGAACTAAAAGTATTACATCTTTCAACTAATTTTAATCGAAACGCTCGCCAATACACTCCAGTTCGCAGCTTAGTTCCACCCCCAGAATTTTCGTTGGCTTCTCCTTCGAAAGTCGAGCTTTCCGCGCAGAATCCGGAAAAGATGGGCGGGTCGGGGCGGAGTGAAGCTCCGTTGGAGCTTTCGCGTAAAACTGGATGTTTATTTTAAATATTTGAAGATTGATAGAGAGGAAATTTTAGATTCTGTTTAAATATTTATCAACAAGTTTTGAAAGTAAGCAATTTGTTTAATTATAAACAATTTTTCTTTGCTTCTTATAGTTTATGGAAAGTTTAATTGAAAGATGATTTTAAAGAATATTTATGAAATTGAAAGTGAACCGCTGCTCTTTTTGGCGAGAAGTAAGAACTTATTTTACGTATTGAATTACGCGGTGAAATTATTATTACACGACAACCCGCAAAGTAATTTCAATAATATTACTCATCAATATTCTTTTTTAATTTTCCCGATATAATCATTAATTAAAAGAGCTCTTACTTTTTTCTCTCCGAAGCATATAACTCACGAAATAATATTCTCTCAAACAGATATCCAAGCCGCGCAAAAAACCTTGAATAACTCCGACTTCGGAATTTCCCAATTATCCTTACATTCCATTGTCTCGTCAACAAAAATCATCATTCATAAATTAATATTCCCTCGCTGCTTCTCATTTTACTCCCCTCCCGTAAATTGCACCGGCTCCTCGCCTAAGAAAACCCCGCGGAATTTATCTCTCCCCGATCTACTATTCTCTTATGCAACCTCGGGAATCCCCGAGAATTTCAAACCGAAATTTGGCACGACCGCCGCGCTTGACGCAACCCGGCGCCGCGCGCCAATCCGGCATTAGAATATATCAGCGAGAAAATAGCCATAAGAGAGCGTACAGACCCCCGATTTCGTCCGATATCTTCTCGATTGCGCGAGTCTCGGTGCGCGGCCTTTTTCCCGTCGTTGCGCAAGGATCGCGCGCGCCGCATTTTTTTCTCGTACTTTATATTGTCTTGCTACGCGAGGTGTATTATTATCGGCGTCCCACGCGCCGCGGATTCTGGATTTACCGTCCATCGGCGATTTACGAGCCGATCCGCGGCGGCGGCGGTGCTTGTAAGCCGAGGTCCGAGAGTAAGTTATTCCTGGCGGTAGGGAGGTTGATTTAAGCGATGTTAATGGCGAGGCTTCGCGGCGGTGTGGGATATTCGTTGCGAAGGGAGAGAGCCACCGAAGGTGGAATTATTTAGTGGTGATTTTTTTAACGTTTGAGTATACTTTGTAGTCGTCGAGCTTTAATTTACATTTGGTTTAAAGGTAGAAAGGAGGAATTTTTTATGAAAGAAATTGCGTTTTTCTTGAAATGAAAAGTTCGTAAAGTTGGCTTCTTAAAGGTGGCTGCGTCTGCATTTATTATTCAAATTAACTTGAAAAGTGTGCATGCGAAATTCTCGAGTTTTTTCTCTCGGTGTACGTTTTAAACAAACGTTCGATGTTCATACATTATTTAAAAAATAATCTTAAAGAAATTCTTTATTTAATTTTCGGAAGCCAAATCCGAAGTTCAAAAGCTACAAAATAAATATTCTCCCCGCGAGATTAACGATCCTTCTGTGTATCGTGCTAATTTTGAAAAACGATTCGCGACAACAACAGCGAAACTTCCACGCGAACCAAGATTTAAATTTAGCAGAAGCCCAACGACAAACGTCCACGTTCAGAGAAGCTTCCCCGCGAAAAAAAATCTCAGCGCCGAGTTCTCTTTTCAAAAAATTCGGCTCGGCGCTCGCGGTCCTGCTGCACGGAGAACAACAAACAAAACGAACCGCTCGACCAGAATATGGACTCTCTTACAAAACGCTCCCGAAATGAAAAACGGCGCCGCGCACGGAATCTCAAGATAATTCCGCGTAGGCCCCGCATTCCATCGAGAGAGAATGGGTCAAGCCTCGCTCGTCCTCCTGGTGGGAGAAAGTTTAGAAATGGGCGACGACCTTGACGTTTACGAGGCGCTTAGTAATTGCGCCGCGGAACCTTGGAGGAACCCGACGTCGACGACAGACAAAAATTGGGCCCCGCTGACGCAACGGCGGAGTGAAGCTATATTGCGGGACCGCGGAGATTCGCGGGAAGTCGGAGGGGACGTATATACAATGAGGACGGAAGGGAAGCGTTTTGAAAGGTGCAGTTTTCGAGGCGGCTCCGCGCGACGAGGGAAATGAAAAATTTCTTCACGATAGGCTTCGTTTTCTATTTTTAGATTCGTGGCGAGTGGAGTGTAGGAAGAAAGTACTTGCGATTTATTTAATACAATTTTATGAATATTTATGTGGAACGGTATTCGTTTCACGAATTAGCCGCGTCGTATAATCGCTTTTAATTTTCTTTTTAAGAAAGTAAACATTAAACATTCATCGCGATTTTTATTTTTTATTTGCATAACTGCGAAATTTGATAGCGTAAAATTTCACTGATTCGACGAATTATATCTCTATAATAAGATATATTAATAAATATAATAAAAGCAAGATACATTTTTGTCGAACTTTTTTTTTAGTCAAAATAAGCCATAACTTTTTGTCTTTATAGTGAATAAATAAAATAATTATTTATTGCGTATTTGTTAATGTTTTCTGACTTTTAGAAATTTATGATTGTTTTGAAGAAAATTTCATAATAAATGTTTCTTGTATGTTTTACGGCTTTTTGACTTTTACAATGCAATCTTCTTCACGTTATCATTTTTTATTTTTCTAAATTTTATCGATCGAAACACCACACAATACACAAATTTTTAACAACAGATCCTTTTCAATTCAGAAACTTCTGCTAATTATCTTCTTGCTTTCAAGGATACCTGAAATTTATGTCCCCGCGTCCAAAAGGCGCAGCCCAAAATCTTTCCAGAAACGCTAACGTCATTACTCCATTGTCACCAGCTTTTTGACGGGTCTCCAATTCCATCGCAACATATTAAATAAAAAAGTCGTGTGGCAATGCGACGGCCAAGATTTACATCTTCTTGGCAGCCGTTCTACTCTCGCACACCGTAACTACGCTAAGTTTCCTGCTGGCGATCCTTGAACTTTCATTGTTTCAAATTTAGTGACGATGCATATTTATTTACAGAAGATCGGGAACTGCGTTATAAAATACATTTTAATGTGCACCGCGCGAGCAAGGTTACGTTATTTTTGTATCTTTATTTCGAAAATTACACATTTTTTTTTAACACGATTTGTATCTATTATGCTTTAATTTTTTTTTAATAAAAAGTAGTACAGAAATGAATAGAAATAGAAATAGAAATACACAAAATGAGGTTAAATCTTAAAATCTGAAAAAAATATAACGTTGAGATCTAACGTATAATAGAAAATTTCATTTCCCAATAAGTCAAAAAACCTTCAGTTCTTAATCACCAGAATTTCTCGAATTCCGCCTAGTCATGCTCAAGCTCTCGAAAGCTCCTTTCGCGAACCTCTCGTAACCTTTCACGCTTAACCCATTCTGAGCTCTCTCACAACACGCCGTAAATGACAAATTTACAGCGTTACATTATACACAAATAACCTTAATACACAATTAACTCATAAAATCTTCATTGACGCGTCGCCGGAGACAATAACCCCTGTGCACTGTTGACATTTCATCGAGCTCGAGGAGCAGAGGAAAGAAAAGTCAGATGTTTTTCCGAAATAAATTATCTTGTCCGACGGCGGAATTTTCATCTCGAGATTTACGAGCGTCGCGCGCGACGCGGCCGAGGACTTCTCGAGGTTGTTGTACCTCTCGTCTACTGCGCGTCGACGACTATCTCGAAATCAGACTTGACGCGAGGCAGTTAACGTGCTTTTTTTATTGAGGAAAGAGAACGAGTTATACTTTGTCTTTTTTTTTTTTTTTTAAATTACTTTTGATTTGGTAAAAATTGAAAAAATTAACTGGTAACTGTATAAGAAACTGATTAAAATATTTTTCATGGTTTGTGATTGAACTCGTCATTAAGGATTTTTTGGTTATTACTTAACAATACTGACTGGTACCGTTATGATTTTTAAAGAATGCAAAAAGAATACTATCGTTAAGTTAAGCTTAAAAACTGGAAAGGATGGACTATTTTACTTTACAAGTTTTAAATCTTTCATAATAAAATAAACCCATATGTAATACCATAAACATAATCACAAGGTATAACAGATATAATATAACAATTATTGTCCAAATTTATTAATCTCTTTACAAGCGAAAAAACTCGACACTAAACAAATATTTGATCAATAGAATCAACAACCATTAGTACAATCCCAGCCGCAGTTGAAATTCGATTATTATCGCAATAAAGCAAAATTAATCAAAAGCTCATTACGGTAAACCCACAACGCTGAAAAAAAAGAATCCCAGCTGCTCCGCTCCTCAAGGAAAAACGTTAGGTAACAAGAAAAAAAGTCCACGTTAATCCCGAGGAGTGAAACTTTATAATTTATAATATGCAATAAAACTCATAAAAAGACAAAAAAAAAAAAAAAAAATGAATCGCCCCGAGAGTTCGTTTACTTTTTATGGGTTCCCTCTCTCGCGCAACAATAAAATTAAAAATTACGGCCGACGTTGCGCAACAATATATTTTAGCATTCGCGAGTTTCCTCTTAAAACCCAAGCACATAATGTACCGACTCTTATCGAAAGTAATGCAAAATAGCGGAGAAAGTCCCGCGAAATTCGCTGCTTTCTATCCCCCAAAAATTCAATCGTCGTCGTCGTTTTCGTCGGGAGACGCAAAAAACCCTTTTCCGGAATCGAAAGAAAAAAAGGCGCTCGATCCTTATCTCGTTCTATTCCGAAGTTTCACTTTCGGATCGATTTCGATGTAATCCGACTTGTAAGGATTCCGCCCGGAGGTCCCGCCTTTCATAATTCCTCTATTAATCGCCGCCGAATTCGTTCATTACGGCTCGATTTAGGCTCGACTTTCTCGATCGATACGTTATAACCGGACGAGAGACTCATTGGACTAGAGCCGTTTTTTTTTGGCCGGCGATGAATCTTGATTTGAAAGAATCGAGTCGGAAATTTGGTCGTGGGAAGAGAGGCGAGATCAAATTCGTGTTCCGAGGAGTCGAAAAAGGTGTTATGTCACGGGTAAAGTGCGGTTAATTAGTTGCGTTGAAATTGCCGGGTTCGGTGCGCTTAATGTGGACTTCTGGGTGTTGAAAACATTGGGGAATGTTAATGGGGTACGCGCAATTTTCTTTCGGATAATTTGACTTAAAATGTATCAATCTTGCGTTATACATATGTAACCAGTTAAAAAGTGAGTAATTACTGGTGTATTTACTAATTTTGTGAGTAATTTTGATAAATTAACACATATAATTAAGATAAATTTTAGTAAGGTGATATCAACATTTTTCTACGTTACAGTGAATTACAAACTATTTATTTGTAAATAAATTGTACCAATATTTAGCAGGAATAATTATAAATAAACTTTATCTATACAAAATTTATTACCTAAAGTCAAAGTCTTATTGAATATCTACCTTAAAAATATGACATGTTTAATAAACATATAAGTAAGTCATAAGGATTCATTTCTATATTAAAATAATAAAATATATTATTAAGCACTTTTGCCTTGCAATTACATAGTTTTCGTTTTTATCTCTTCGATTTAATATTGCCAATATAAAACGTCTTCACATGTGCAAATTGTTTTCATAACAAAAGAAGAACAAAATAAATTGTCTCCGCAATCTACACTGAGAAAAATGTCATAGAAAAATTTAATATATATATAAGAAAAATTACTATATTGTATAATAATGCGGGGACATATTCAAGTTATAAAACATTTTATTATACTAATAGAAAAAATTAATATATTTGAAACAATTTTTCTAACACTCGTTTTAGAAAAATTATTATTTTAAATAGTAAAAATTTTGATGTAGTATATTTATCATCAAATATAAGAAATTTTGCTATATAATTATAGTAAAAATTCTACAATATATAGTAAATCAGGGGGTCACGTGTGTGCTTTCATGGAGGTTATGTTTCGAACAAT
>JAWWML010029795.1:0-12912 GCA_035047165.1 Ormyrus rosae
GATGCTACGCCGATATCGCTTAATTGGTCCAGGTGCAGCGGGTCGTTTGTTCTCTTCGATTTCGATAGCTTTATCTTGATGACTTCTTGTAAATTTTAAGATCCATCCAGTGCCGTAAATCTTTTGATCCATCAACTCATCAGCGAAACTACGAAAATCCTTTGAAACATCACCAAAACTGTTTTTAAACTCTATCTACTCGTCGTATGAAAAGCCGATTCCATCAAAATCGGCACCCAATAGTCGCACCACAGGTGTATAGTGTTGGTCCTTCAAGTTATCGTACTCCAAACCAACGGCAATCTTTCGTGTAAGATTTGTTGAGGCTGTAAAAAGTGCCGAATATCTGATACGGATGACGATTATTGCTTTGATGTTGATCGGCTATCTTGACTTGGCTTGAGTCTTCAAACGAATAGAAACGACTGCTTCGAAAGAACTCCAGACTTGTGCTGATGTACTCTCGAACAAAAAGTGGCGAAAAATTGTCGAGTCGTTACAATCGCGATAAATATTCTCAGAAGTTATTGCGCGAGACAATGAGTGTCGAATTAAGCTTGAACGACATGAAAGTACTGACGCTTTGGGATTCAATTTCTAAGAAAATTACATCAACGACATCTTAGAACTTCAAGTTTGTAAACATCTGACGATTCAACCGCCGGAAACCCAAAACTATCGAAATAAAAGCCATTGCAAGATTTATCGACGTATATAGCCACCCAATGCATCCCAGGCTTCGTATGATCAGTGTTTAGAACAAACGCCGACGGTTTCGTCCACACCCTCGGTATCTGATCGACTGGGAATACGGTGTGTAAATAGAGCTGCGAAAGATTCTTCAAAATTTGAAGGCTGTCCATAACTAATTTCCGTAATTTCTTTTTTGACAATTTCGAAATATCCAAGATTTTAAGCGATACACGTTATTTAAGGCACAACGATATTTTTTAAAGCACGGTTTAATAGCGTGATGAATATAATGAATATAATAAACATCAGATGATAAAGTATCGAAAGGCGGACAATCAAAGTAGGATTCTAAATTAATTATATCGCAAGCCACAATTTTTTGTAATATTAACTGTTTTACGCTTCCTCTAACGTATATTTTTCGTACTGTTTTTGTGATTTCGCGTAATGTTTTGTAAAGCACTTTCAAAGACACTTCACCATCAAAGTAGTCAATGCCGTGATGATGTGGAGAGAGCCAATTATTCTGTCTTCTTGCGTCTTCAGTCAAAGAATCGATGGGTGTAGACCCGGCTACAATCCAATGGCCATTAAAATCGTCACACCGTGCTCGTCAAAGCATCGGTGAAGCGTACATCTAATCTGACGCTACCATGCTTAACTAAATTCCAATGGCTGCAATTATTAGCCGATAAATCGGGAGTCAAGTCGAAGGCGAATAGACAGTATCCGGATGGATAAGCCTCGCGCGTAATTTGATTTCCTTCATTAAGAAAGTGCGTACCAGTACCAGAAAAAAGTGTATGGTAAGCGTCCACGTATAATTTTTTCGATTTAAAATCGGTTGCAGCGGTTTCGAAGGTATTTGCCCACCATCAATGTACACACATAAAGAATTTATATTAAAATGTTGAAAGTTAAAAGGGTTAAATTTTCTATCCCCGTTGAAAGTTTTATTATCAATAAAGCCAATAATAATTCTCTTTGGAAGCTGACCCAATATAATATTATCCAACGTTTCGCCGTGGATACCGTTGTGCATGGTTACAGCTTTGACTTCTACTCTCGTAAGAGGATATTTGGCTATTGTCTTTGAAAGTACTTGTGCATGAGCCAATAAAACACCCGGATTAATCTTTACACGTCTGATCAACAGATTAGCTTCCTCAATATGAACAGAAAAATGACCCGTAGGATGCATAAGGGAAAAGCCGTCGCGAGATTTTACTAAGCGCTCTCTTACCTCTACGCCATTCATCAAAAGTTTTTCCTGATTGAATACGTCGCAATCAAGGTGGCCAATCAAGTCTACAGAATTCTTGCCCGACAGCAATTTGCGTCGTTTTTCAAGACCTTGGTTCTCATCTCCCGTGTCGTCCATTTTTCCAGCGGTGTCGTCAGACCACAAGACGCTCGACAAATGCGAAGATTTTGCAGCAGGTCCATAATTTAGAAGCGTTTGAAAATAGGCTCGATAAGCATAGGCATTGGTAGACGGTGACACGGGTTTTTGATTGAAAAATACATCTACTTGGTTAAACAGCGAATGCATAAAATTTTTGACAGGTCAGGTGTTGAATAACTCTCGATCAGCCTCGGCCACATCTGCCTCGTCAATACTGCTTTTTAGACTAACGCGTATACTCAGCATCGTATGCGCAAGATCAATATACTCCTCGCCGTTATCAGGAACTACAAATTCTATGGGTGATCGTCTGTCAATGATGAAATTGGTTTGTACTGAATCCAATGCGAGCCTTCGATCGATGTTTGCGTTGAAGGAATATCGAATAAAAGTAATTCTGATTTCAGAGAGTCGCACGAATGGGTGTGTAGGAAAGCCATCTTTAACTGTCAAAAATATCTCTTGTTGTCCTCTTGACGGATTTCCTCTTCTTTGCAGGCTTCTTTTTTTTCACTTTTCCACTCTTGGTCTTGCGTTTTTTAGCGTTTTTGGACTTCTTGCTTTTACCTCGACTCGTCGTCGTCGTGATCGGACCGCCGAGCAAGCGCAACTGACTTGAAATACCACGACGCCGTATCTTATATCCTGACCCCTCCATCAATTTGTCCAATTTCTTTTCGGCCTTTCTTTTTAAAACATCACCAGATTCTCATACACGATTGTGAAAAGCCTGTTTGATTGGTGTATTTCTCGCAGTCACGTCAAACATATCATTCATACCAGCGCGCAGCGTTTCCTTCTCAGCGGCTTTTGCACCTCGAGTGAAGAGTGGGAGAACACGACGAAATATGCCCGCTAGGAACATATAGAAAGTGAACCAATGTAGATACGTTCTACCCCACCCATGTGGGGCTTCTCTCCGTATAAGCCCGCACTCCCAGCGTAGCCATTTCCAACTTGCACGTTAAAGTATTTTTCGTACCGCTCCATCTCAATCCGTCCTCTTGAAATGTAGTATCACTGTAAGCGTCCCGTAATCGAATGGGATCGGTTCCCCGCATTGGTCCCTTATATAGATTGCAATAGTCTGAAACGAGTTAAATAATAAAGGTAGGTACATAGATCGGGAAAAACTCTTGATTCTCGTAGCACCATAAGTGTATTCGTCGATGTTTAACGATAAAGCACGTAACAGCCGTGACTGCACATCTCCAGTCACGTATGGTTCACATATGTCGGTGTAAATCATCACCATAGAGGGTAAACCATTCGAAAGATGCGCAGGGTTGATACCTTCTATAGACTCATCATCCTTTATGACTATGTTAAAAATTTTGTCAATCCCCAAAATTTTTCGTAATTTATTGGAAAGCCAAAGCTCGTGATTGAATTCGATGCAAGAAGTTTTTGCGCAAATTCATTTGACCATTACGTAAGACCCTCTTTCGATGGATAATTCCAAGTGTCGTTTGGTATTTGCAACTCGTGAACGTTTCTATAAACGCCAGGTCGAACCAACGATTCAGTAGTACTAAAACGTTCCACTCTTGCTGCATTGGTCTCGAGATTCGAATGCGGAATACGTTTCAAGGAGACTAGTCTCTCTTCTTCTTTCGATGAAACGTGCTGAAAGGTCAGCGGTATTTGAACCTCTGTAAGCGCAACTGACCACGATCCTTGTAAACGCATCTGTTGAGGTAACTGCGTAGTAAAGTGTGTTGTAGTGTTTTCCGAAAAATAATTCATACTGTTGTTGCTAGGCAACACGATGTAAAATTGATCTCTCATTATTTCTTTTTTAACTGATCAGCTTTCACCCAAGAGTTAAATTTATCTGGATATCCTTTCCAGTTGACAAAATATTCCTTGGAACGCCCTTTACCTCGGCTTCTTAAAAGTGCTCAATTCTTCTTGGTAAAAGAATCCGTCAATTTTTTCGTCGGACAAATCTTTTAAAATATATACTGGTGGCTGTCGTGTCTCTGAAACTCGGGCAATCTTGAATATCTCCAAAGTCCAACCCCTCGTATGCTTTCTCAAAGACTCTTCTCGCACGACTGACGCGAACCAGATCGCCAGGACTATACTTGGCTCGCGAGTGACCAGTTTTGCCGTAACGAATTTCTAAATTTTTTTTAGCTGTGGCAACATTGTACAAGGTGACTGATGCCGGTGTCATTTTTGTCGCCGAATGTTTACTTTGATTGTACGATTCAACGATTGGCTTTTGTGTGTGAAATAATGCCACATTTTCTCCTTTACAGCTCTTATAAATCTTTTTACGATAGCTGCCTTTGCATCTGGACTACGAACGGCGCGATACGTAATATCGTATTTGCGCAATACTTCTTTCATCTCCTTACCGATAAACTCCTTCCCCTTGTTCATTTGCAAACAAATTGGTTTTCGATCTCCGTTTCTCGATAAAATGCGCTTAAAAGCATCAGCGAAGTTTCGTGCCGTTTTATCCTTGATTGGTGCTAACCAGCCATATTTACCAACGACGTCGATAAGTGTTAGAATGTAGCTGTACCCGTCGTTGTAAGTTTTGAAAGCTCTCATGTCCATTAGATCTACCTCCCACACGTCATCCAAATTTCGGACGTTATAGTTACGTCGTATGAATCGTCGTCTGACAGGTTTGTGCATGTTGTATGCATCCTGACTTTCAAGCTACTCTGCGACGTTTTTACGATCACGATTTTTACGCGTAGCTTGAAAAAGTTTGTCAAAGTCTGCGTAAGCAGATGGGTGTGGAGGTCCGTAGTAGAGTTTCTCAAAAAGGTTTTTCATTTTTCACTTTCGTTTTTTCCTTTGGTTTTTTTCTCTTTTACAATTTTTTCTTTATTTTTCGGCTTTACGGTGCTTTTCGATGCCTTATTCTTTCGCTTTCTCAGAGCACTTTTGATGCGCGAAAAAAATTTCTCAAAAGTTATTTTACTGACCATGCAGCAAGCTGTCATCATGGCCAGCGTTCTTTCGTCAGCAGGCGTTTCATCGGTGAACATGCGAGAAAAGGCATATTCTGCTAGAATACGATCAGCTTTGAGGCGATTTCCATTTTTCTCAGCGTATGCAATATCGTGTTGACGACATGCTTCGTCTAATGGATTGATTCCAACTTCACCGCGTTCGATGCGTTCAGTCAATTTAGTACCTGGTCCGCAAAATCTATAACCAGGGACGTGCATTTCGAACGGAAGCAAATCAATCAAGCCATCCAAAGCACTATGTTTTTCTTGAACACTCACTGCGTCTTCTTCTTCACCGGACTAACCTTTCGCTCAATCGTTTCCATGATCGAATTTCCGCTGCCGGTGGCGAAACTCGTTTACTTTTCTTACCAGATTGACTTCTGGCGTGTTCTGCGTCAGATCTATCTGTCCCGCTGTCTTCGTCACTAATAATGTGATCGTGACGGTTCAAGCTGTTGTTGCTACCAGGCCGCCGATCGGAGGACCCGCTTGGGCGTGGCGTCAGATATTGATTAGCACTGCCATCTGGTGTTATTTCACCACCCGCTACAGCCGTAATGTTTTTCCAGACGCGATTGTTACCGATGAATTCGCGAGGTACGAATGAATCGCGAAGTGCAACGGCAAACTCTGTATGCCCCGGAGGTGGACTACATTTTCTAGTCTTCATTGCGTCGTTTACGAGGTCGATGATATTGGCACCGTGTATACGAACACCACATATCGTCATGGAACCATTTTTATCCCGATCGATATTTCCACGGACTCGCAAACGTCGAACAACTTGTCCAGCTTTTGCTCTAAATTTTGGAGGAACCCTCTCGATTATGTTAGCGTCGATTCTGTCTTCGTCTTCTCTTCGATCGAATTCAGGATTCAAGTCTTCTTCCTCTTCTTCTTCTTTTTCTATCTGACGCATGTTATCAACATTCATTTTTTTCGTTTTACAGGTATTATTGTCCTCTTTAAAATGAAGATAACGCTGCAAGACTGCACGATATCGTGCCCATTTTTCTCGTTCGTCTTTGCACACTGATGAATATAGTATTTCGTTCATCTCTGCGTCCAATCTGCTCGTGATAGTATCGGGCATTTGCACCGACTTTAAACTTGTGTTGCCGTTAGCGAGTACGCTCTGTAGTCGATCTACGCTCTCTTGGGGTAAGAGAACCATCTTTCGTGCGTGTTCCATTTCTTATTATTTTTTTTTTCACTTACTCAAGATATTGGCTAAAATAGTTCCAACGATAGGCGCCAATAGAGCAGGTAAGAATCCGCCTCTTTGGACGATGATATTTTTTTCTTTTTGCACAAACTCACGCGAGGTTCGGCCAGCGTAGAGTATTTGCGTGCTTGCGCAGTCGAGTCTTGCGTCCCTTGTCCAGCGGGACGTTACCAATCAAAACGTTCAAGGCGCACTCGCAAATGTGTCGAACCAGCTTTGAGTCTGCTTTTTGTAAGACAGCCTTTCGTTGTTGATTGTTGAGATGATAAAGAGCGTTCAAAATTATTGCCTCCTTGTGAGCAAAAGGACGACGTGTAATAATTCTCTTCGGAGCCATTACAGAGAGACAACTGGTACGAGCTTGGAGGCGTCGTTACCTTTTATCTTTTTATTTCTTGTAACGTAGATGTAATGCAACTTGTCGTCGGGAAAAATACAAGTGCGATATCTGCAATTGTCGGGTGTATCTTGCTTCAAGTCGAGCAAGAAATAGCCGTAGGGTTTCGATGTCGCGTCCCAGTAAGCTTCTTGTAAGAAGCGCGGATCCTCCGGGCACACTTGACGCGACAGATGGTTTATTTGAGAACGATCGCGCAAGTTTCTAAATAAAACGATGTAGTGAGCGTTCAGAGATATATAGCGCTGTCCTTTTCCTTGATGGAAGACGTTTTGCGCGATGAAGATGATGGACAGAGAATGATGATAAGAGGCTTTGGAAAAAATATCGGCGACAGACCCACTTGATGACGATTCGCGCATCAAGTCGTCGATGATGACTAGTTTCGGTCTGGAATCACCAGCGTAGTCGCTGCTCTGAGGTAAACCTTCGCGAAATTCAACTTTCTGTCCCAAATCTCTGTAACCCGCTTGCCACTCAGAGTAGTATACGATGACACATTCGATTTGCGCATCGCACATGCGATTCAAGTCCTTTAAAAATTTTTTCACAAACACGGTTATACCGCATCCAGTGGGGCCGCACAACAACGAAGTAAATAGATGTTTCCATCGCTCATCCATCTTTCCTACTGACGTCTGCGCTTCCTCTTCGCGCTCCCTCTATCGAGGAGTTCGCAAATGCGGAGGGGCCCCCGCGCGCGCGTCGGCTCACGATTACGTGAGCCTTGTATAAGGGCTCGCGAGCGCCAATCAGCTTGCATGCACCGGCGCCTACGACGAGCTCGCTACCGCGACCAATTAGCTAATCGGCGGCGCTGCGATCGACCAATGAGCTTCTTCGTCGATCGCAGCTCTACGACCAATCAGCGTTTTTGTTGCTGAAGCTTCACCTCAGAGTATACAACGCCCTCTGTATCTACGATTTTTTTTAATTAGCTTGATTCAGTTGTTTACGAACCATTGATGTAACCGTACGGATAGCTCTTGTTTAGCGTCACGAATCTACGTTTTCCTGCACACCTACGGTGTAACAAGAGCTCGCGTTCCTCGCGAAGAAGCGCGAGAGATGATTTTGAAGAACGGACTTCATCAGTACCGCTTAGCTCGTCATGGAGGTAAAATCAGATAGTGAAATCGACGTGACTACTGTGAGCAAAAGCGATCGCGAGAGTTTTGTAAACATCCTCGATAGTGATAGTGAGATAGAAGGGTGGGTGGCTTGTCGCCTACTAGATTTTGACAACAGTGACGCCAAGAGCTCCAGCAGCCCTGACAGCTCCAGCGACGACGACGACGACTCTAGCAGCAGCAGCGACGACAGCTCCAAGGAGTTCAAGGGCTTCGAAAAATCCGAGCAAGGACAACCACTGCATTGCTATCACCTCTTCCGTGCTCTGCAAGAAGCAGAGAAACTGTGCAAAGATAAAATAACGCGGCAAGATCAGTGTGTTGTTTGTAAAGCTAGGTTTTGGCGGCAGCCAAAAGTAAGTATTTTTGGATGCGCTTTAGGACAGGTTGGATTTGCCCAACCTGTCAAAAAACAAGAAAGTTTTTAAATTAAAAACTTCTATCTTTTCAAAATGCTTCCTGAGGAGGTAAAACCTCTGGAAGCTGAAGAAAGTGATAATATTGTAGTGCCGGTTGTTCAGGACGCTAGCGTGCCGATAGTGTAGATTGATTTTATGTTAGAAGCACGACTTTTTGAACGAAGACCGCGCAATTTTCCGGTGGATATACCGTCAGCTATTACGTATGCGATGGTAGAAATTTTATTGTACGAAAATCATTGGCGGTTTTACAGTTATTCGAATATCTCATACGACATTGAGAACCGAAATTTTAATTTAAGTGTAATGCGGTGGCGACCACGACGCTCTTTTGTGAACAGAAGAGGAACATTAATACCAACCTATTGTTTAGTGTACTTTGCCGATCAGGCATTCTGTGTCTTAAAAATGAGGAGGCTGTTAAATGAAGAACGGCGCCGGCGACGAAGATTTGAATTATAAAAAAAAGTAAGGATTTTTTATTTATTTATTTAACCATTTTATAATGCCATTGTGAAGCAGGCATCCTATAGAGGTAAATAATATTACCTGTACGTAGGAAATGGTACATAAAATTATATATAAACTTACATACTAACTTAGAAACTAGAAACATATCGAACTTGTTTTTCCTTAATTGTTAGTTTTACAAAATCTATTAAAAAAAAAAAAACATTACATAGGTTATTTATTTTTGTACTAATTTTTTTTAATTTAATTATTCTCCCCGATTCAATTGAATTGAGAGAAAAAAAAAAGATTTAAATGCTCGTCGATTTCGTAGTACTCGACGAGCGAACGCGAGATAAGACACTTGTGGTCTTAAATTAAAATACTTAATTACTTATTATTTTGATGAAGCGCTATGAAACAGCAGGATACGAGAGCGTTCGGTGCTCACTTACGCGCGGCTCTCCGTCAGCCTTCTCCTGTCGCCGCGCGTTCATTCGTCGAATCGTCCAATTTTCAATTGCCCATATATCCGGATCTAGGCACCGTAACGAAAAATTAAGGATGGACGTATATCTTAAATTTTCTACCTCTATCCATTGGTACCGAGCTTTATAACTTTTTTATTAGCACCCTGTATAAATAGTTTGAACTATTATTCATTTAAATTTTTATTTTACAGACCATTTAAAACCAGGTGATTGATGGGTATATAACCCCCTTAATGCAGAAATATGATTATTTTTTCTGGTAAAGGTATTAAACATCATGTTTCAATCAACCAACTTAAATAAAACATAGATAAAACTTTTTTTTTTGTACTTTAAAATTTTGATTATTTTTTTATTATTTAAAACACCTAGAATAATTTTAACATTTTAAAACATTGTTGTTATATTAAGACAGTTTTAATTTATATGCACATGTATATCCACTTTTTCTTTTTGCTATTTTTTTAACTGAAAATAACTTCTAACGCATATCACAGTTTGGACGCCATGTTGTTGATTGTATATCCACGCATGCGCATTTGGAAATTGTGGGCGCTTTTTAACACGCGGAGTGTCGTAACTGTATAAACTGTGTCATCGCTGCTATCTTTGAAAACATTCCGTTTCTAATATAGAGTCTCTTCTCTATTATCATTGCGTTTTCATGCCAGAAGGTCAGTTCGTAACAGTAGCTAATTTTCATTGAGTTTACTATCTACAACCACAAATAAGTTAATGTTGCATTATATGCCCGAAAAAAGAATAAACAGAGTCTGATTGTAAAGTTTGGTGTTTCACTAGATGAAAATAAATAAAAACAGTTTATTAAATAGGTAGTAGATAGAATGAAAAATTTTATTTAAATCATATTGATATTTAATAAGAGTAAATAATTAATATTAATTGACTAAAATAAAAGTGATTTGAAAATTTGTGGACACAAGACTAAATAAAAATTGTTATTAAATAGTGTATGTAAACTACTGAATCTTAATAAGTGAATTACTTTAAATATTTATATTATAATATAGAAATATATATATATATATATATATATAGATATTATAATATGTTCAATTATAATACATTCTTCATAACCATAATATATAGAAACACAATGTACTGCAATTCCCAATGACATTTTTAAATTAAATATTAATCACCTTTATTATGATGTGGCTAAATGAATATATTTTATTTAATACTTGAATGTAATTTGGATTAATAATCTTTTTTAGAAATGTAAGTATAAATTATATTTACTTAAATAATTTTATTTATAGTTTTTTAGTTTCATTAATTATTTTATATTAAATTAACTATGATAATTGATTACCTTTAATACTAAAAAACTTTATTTTAATAAGTTAAAGTTTATTATAGTAATTTAATAATTTTTATTATTTATGATTCATGTTTAAATGTAAAATATATATTGTGTATAAAGTATTAAAAATGTTAAATACAAATAATAAATATAAACTTTTTGGCATATTGATATATAATTATTACATAGTTTCTGTACAAACATTTTCATTTAATTAAAAATATAAACAAACTAAATTTTTATTCAAAATTATTTAATGGCCTGGGAAATACCAACTCAAGTTTTTAAAAGTTTTTTAATCTTAGTTTTTTAAAGTTTCAATAAATATATTGCTACAGTGTTTTTTCTTTTCATTTGAAGACATGAAATAAATAGTATTTTAATGAAACAACAGGATTATTAAAATATAAAGAGAATTAAAATTTGATAAATATAAAATCAGCGACTATCTGTAATTTTGTCTTATTTTAGATGCAGTTAAATATTTAAAACAATAGTTAATTTTTTTGATATAATATAGTACAGTATAATTGTCTTAAAAAGTTTTTATTCTTTGAGGTTAATTTATTACATTTTATGCTTGTACTAAAATTGAATTATTAAAAAAAATCAAATTACAAATAAAAAATATTTTTTGAAGAACATCAGTCTTTATAACTCATTGATTATAAGTATTTCAAAAGTTTGTTATATTTCTTACAATGTGGAAAGTTTTTTTACATATAAAATATAAATAGTTTCTTTAACTTGATACTTTATTACAAATACTATTATTATAATATTAAAATTTTAATTAACAAATTCTTAGACTTTATGTAGGTCATTGGTCTTAAAAAAATTATTTTTATTTCACTATTAAACATGTATATGGTAATTAATTTTTGTATTATTTATTAATAGAATTATCTTTTTTAATAAGAATAAAAATTTCTTTTACGAAGCCTAAAGTAGTATCTTTCATAAGTTTTTCTACAGTGATATTTAGAGAAAGTTGCTAATTCTTATGATAATTGAGTTTTATGTTATTCTTTTACAGAGTTTTGTAAAAATATTTTTTTGTCAAAAATAAAAATGTAAATTCTATTTTGGATTTATTAAAATATCTTTGTTGTTATTACTTTAAAAAGTACTCCTTTGAAGAATAAAATTAATATCGTTAAGAAGCAATGCAGGTAAGAACTATTACTAATGTATATTTTATTTATTTCATGTGCCCATAATGTCTTTTGAATTAGTAGAATGGAAGAACAGACTAAAATATTTTCTAATACCAGAAATGTTTTTTTCTTCAAATATTCTTGAATGAAAAGTTTGCTTAAAAACTTGTTATTTTTATTTATGTATTATGCATTTATAAATACTTTACGCTTTATACTTCTAAACGTTTTTTTTGTCAATTCATCAAGTTGATCACGTTATTGAATCATGTACATTACTAATATTTATTCTCTATAATTATTATCTATAAAAGTATAAAATAAGGCAAGTATATTTAATATATTTTTCTTGCATATGTTAATTGACCAAAATTAGAATATTGAAAAACTTCTTAATTTTATCAGTTCAACCGTAGTTAACAATTTGTGTTATACATTTATATTCGCTACTCCAAATGATAAAAGAAAGTATTGGAGTATACTCCCTCAATGATAATTAAATTACCTTTCAGAAATGTATTAAATTTTTACATATATTAAACAAAATAAAGTATTGACATCAATTTATAGATATTCAAATAATAAAAAAACGAGATTTGTGGAACTTAAAACAATGAGGGAAGATTCTAATTTCATAAAATATAAAGAGAAACTATGGATTATGGAGCCCAGGCTTTATAATTTTATTTGGTGGAACAAAAACAGCTTTATAGGAAAATAATATTCTATGCTCCAGAAACCAAGTTAGAGAAATGTATATAAGTATACTTAATTAATTAAATACTTTTAATTACGGACACCTACTGAAAATGATCTCATGCGAATTTTGAGTTGAGATTTTCAATGGGATTTCGCACGAAAATCTTCGAAAATCATCTATTCTGCTCAAAATATTGCAAAAATTTATACATTGCGAATTAGTTTCTCTCAATATTATCCCCGAAATAAATTAAAAAATAGACATTCTAAAACGTTTTAGATAGTTTTGCGCTTTTTGAAAATTTTATACGAGAGATCTTATTTTATATTTTATTTGAGAAACCGTCTGACATCCTTTCTGATATTTGACTTGAGAGTTTTCAGTACTATCTCTTCTTTTTCATTTTATTTCTCAAAGCTATAAGATTAATTTTTCTATTGTTGAAATACGTTTTGATATTGTTATCGCTTCCTCCTAGAGGAAGCTTTGTGATAGTAATTTTTGGAGTTGTTCGAAAAACCTGTTATAATTGTATTTTAAGGT
>JAWWML010029806.1:0-12907 GCA_035047165.1 Ormyrus rosae
TTTTTATAAGAGGAAGGGAATCCATACGTTTTTTTGGCGAATTCGATGTAGTGTTTTTATTTACATAAATAAAAAGTATGGTACATTGGGTAAAACAGAGCACTTTTTATCGGTCGGTAAATATTGAGTTTGGCATCCCCTTAAGAACCGCCTCAAAGATCCATCTCATGGTTTCTGGTTTTAGCTCTCAGCTCCGACCAATGGCTCTTCTAGTTTACCAGAGTCGGGCTGTGGTTTTTTCTTTAATATATTCTAAATGTTTGTCCCATTGCAGTTTCCTATCCAGGATAACTCCAAGGTATTTGACACTGTGCTTAAGTGTGATTTCCTGTGCACTCATTGTGAGCTTACAGGTTTGGTTCCATTTGTATCTCCTGGTGAAGATGATGGCCTCGGTTTTGGCAGGATTTACTGTCAGGCCCGTTTTTCTGCACCAGAATCTACTTGATTTAATGATTTTTGTGTTAGATCCTACATGGCATCGAGAAAAGGTTCGCGCGCAATGATCATGATATCATCTACGTATCCCATGACTTTCACCCCATTTGCTGCTAAGTTTGTGAGCAGTGCATCTACCACCATACTCCAGATAAGTGGCGATAGGATGCCTCCTTGTGGGCAACCCGCGTCCACCTTACCTGTTAGGGTGCATACTCCTTTGGTGGTTGTTACCAGCCGGTTTTCAAGCATGTGGTTTAAGCAGTTTGGTCCACATCGTGATTGTTGGGGGAACTCCAAACGCGCAGAAAATTTTTACGAAAATTGAAAATTCTCTTAATTCTTCTACTATCAACCTTGTACCATTACATAAACCGTTATTTAAATTTATATTTCTTAACAACATAATAATTGATCCAATTTTTAGTTTCAATTTATGCGGTGGTAATCCATTAGGCGTTAAGGAATTTAAAAATTCTAATGGTATTATTTTTTATAAATTTTCATCATTTTCTTTTTCTAAGCTATTAATACTTAAATGTTCCCTTTATAAACTATGCATTTTTTCGAGAATTTCATTATTGATTTCGATAACATCTACATTTCTTGGTGCTAAAATAATACTTTCGTAAAAATCTTGATTATTTATATCTATTGTATTTCCAAAAGTTTCTTCAATTATTTCTTCAGTTGAAAAATTTTGTTTCGGAATTTTGATAACTTGATTGATTATCGTTTTCATACTTTGTTGAAAAATGTCCATTGCCAATGTTTAATTATCCAAAAGCCAATCTTTAAATTTCCTTTCTTTTTCTGTAACTCTTTTGTTTTAACGACATATGTTGAAAGTTGTGCACTTTTCAACAGTGTGACAGGATTACTTCATTTTCAGATATTATGCTGGTTTACACATCATGCACCCGGACTACAACAAGTGTGCTCTTATTGTAGAGGAAAGCATTACGAAGTTTTAGATTTACTAATGATGCTAATGCTACTCGAGTAATGCTGATACAAACTTTTAATGGCAGTATTCGACAAAGAGGTGCTTTAATTGCCTAAAGGAGCCCTTTTCTCTTTTGATCAAATGGGCCTGCAGAGTACAGGTTGGGCCCATTTTTTCAAAATATACTATATTTTTGATAGATATTTTAAAAAGAAAACATAATCTTACAGATTTTTTTTCAAGTTTTTTTATAGGAGGGAAAAATCAATATGTAGCCTCCTTAAAGACCTCATATCCACCCAGCGAGTAAAAAGGTCTTGAAAGACCACCATATAACGACACTGACTCTTGCTGGCGGGAAACTCCATGAGGTCCGCTGCAACTACCATCCATGGTTTCTTCAGGATTCGCTGACCCAATAATCCTTGCTGTCCGGATTGGCTGACCTTGAATCGCTGACACTCTGAACAACTTCGCACGTAGTCATAAATGCTATGCCATAACCCGGGCCAAATATAAATTCAAGCAATTCTCTCGTACGTTTTGGCCAGGCCAAGATGTCCTGTTGACACGTGGTTGTGAGCATCCTTTAAAACCCTCTCTTGATGATCACTGGGTACCAATAACTTACAATAGTCGTCGTTGTTAGGAGTTAGTTAGGAGGCAGATAACAAAGCAATGTCGCTAGACCAAGAAACGAAAATGTAAAGGATTGAACTATAAATCAGGCTGCCTTCAAGGTAAATACACCTCTTATACTTATATTTTTTATTTCTTTAATTTTTCTGCTAATGACAATATAAAAAGCATATAACTAGCTACGTAATTAAATTTAATTACATAACTTATTTTGTTTAAATTAAACATTGTTATTGTATACATCACATTAAAAAAAAAGTATTTATAGTTTATTAAAATAATTGGAAGTTTTATTTAATTTTACCTTTTTCGCTAGTGTCTAAAATATCTGACGATATTTCATGAGACATATAATTTATTTTTATTCCGAATTCAGCATCATTTCCCTTTGAGCGTGAATTTATTTCTTTAACTGATGATGAAAAAATAGTTTCAGCGATATTGTCGTTTTCAATAATTAGACCTAGAACAGAAAATATAATTTTTAAGGTGTAATAAAGTAATATTGCAAGTAACTAAAAATTATAATTTAATACAATTTAACCTATAAAAATATTATTAGTGTATGTGACGCGTGGAAATTCAGCCCTGGAATCTTGTGCGTCTCCACGAGTTTAAGTCGCCCATGCGCGATTCATTTGCTTAATTGCCGGGCGAGCCATGGCACAGTGATCCAGATTTTCACAAAATGTTGAAAATTCGTGCTTTACATTAATTAGGCTAACAAAATTATTTTAAAATACGTTTTCGACTCCTGAGACAACTACCTTAGATAATCCGTTTCCCTCATGGTTATAATATTGCTCATTTTTTAGTAAAAATTAGCTCAACTATCGCTTTTATGGAATTTTTCAACTTTTTGTTTAATTTCATGTTAGATACATTTTTTTTATATTATGAGAGAAATTGTCTCGCCGAAGAGAGAGAACCGGCAAGCTGAAGAGCACGAGAGCACTCCGGCGCCTACGCGCGTGTATGAGCGAGAGAGAGCATGTGTGAGCGTGAGTGTGAGTGTGTGCATTAAGGTTAGGCGCAGCGAGGGAGCCGCGCGACTACCAAGACGCAGCCCATCAACTTCAGCGGACACTATCAGCTGTTCCCGAGGAGTGAAGCCGAGTAGGGTAGCGGCCAAGTGTCTGCGACTCCGTCCCGTCGGTAGGAGCCTGGAGCGCGGAAAACAAATTATAGCGGTCTGATCCACCGCTGCGGCCTATAGCCCACCGTGAAAGCAGCCTCGCACACTGTTCAAAAGTACCGCCTAAGCACCGCTCCGAGAACGGGGCTCCGCAGTGCCACCGCTATTAATTTCTTTCTCGGAGTGATTGTGTGTGAGGGATGAATACAGCTGAGTCCGGATGGAGTGCTGCCGGCTGATCGACCGCGTCATCCGCGAACTCGTCGTCCCGGGACGATCCGCGCCGACCCCTCGAAACCACGAGCTAGCCAACACGGCTTACGGGACTTATCACGGGACAAGATGCGAGTAACCACGCGAAAGTTTTTTTTTTGTAACGAGTAGCCCCGCTGGCTCGTGTTCGTTCTCTTTTGTTCAGTAAATTTAAGTTTATTTTATTTTACTCGCTTGTCGTTGCTTTGCTTAGTTCCCGCCTTTCCAGTTCTCCAAAGTACGAGACTTCGATTGGTAAGTAAGGTGCTTTTTCTTGAATGACTTGTAGCGTTACGAGTCTCGCGGAGTCAGGTCCGACTTGCACCAGCTCGCGAACAGCCGACGAGACCGCGAGAAAAACGGTAAGGTACGCCGAATTCGCTTACGCATAACCATAAGTTGCGAATCAGTAAAATCTAAATTACAAATCGGCATATTAAATCATAAGGAATAGTCTACATCACAATATAACCACCAGTTTTTGAGAAATATAACTTATTTTAGAAATTTTAATGTTTATGCTTTTTGCCTTTGATAAAAGATTCGTGATCAAAGTGCATATAAATTGCGTTTTTTTGGGTTTTCAATCTGTAAACTTACAGTTGCACAAACGCACACACACGCGCACACACACACCCACATATACACACACACATACCCATCACCATTATGGAGAGCCTGAAAACTCCCATGTGGTGCGTCCTCGGGTGGCGGATAGAGGAACGCTCTATAGACGTGAGGAACACGCCTATGGGGTAGAGGGGAAATAAAATACCCTCCGCGGACCAACAGGTAAACTACCCGTCCCTAGATCCACATATCCCATCCTACAATTCTCCCCTTCCCCTGATGCTCCCTTGTCACAGCACACTGGGAGTGCCCGAATTTTCTGACAGTATTTTCCGCTGTCAGTTTCTGAAAGGCTGATGTGAGTCTGCTCTGCCGAGGTGGCCACTGTGACCAGGGAAGAGAAGCCAGCCACTTCGGGCCCTCATCAGATGGAGCGTACTGAGCACATAGATCGGAATCTGTGCCGCCCCGGGCGAGCGCCAGTCCGTCTGGGGAACTGGTTCACACACATATGTCCGTGACTGGTCGGGACTGGTTAAGCGAAGGCGAGCTCCCAGGTACTGGGGATAGGTAGGTGTATCTACACGTGGAAATACCTAACCGAAGGGTATACCCGTTCCTGGCTATTTCGGCCAGCTCCTTTATGCACGATGAGTATGGTAGCATCAAATGGAAAAGAAAGTGAAAGAAGAGAAGCTGGTAATCCCACACCAGAAGAATTAAACAAGATAAAGACAAAGAAAGCACAAGAGTTAGAACGAGTCGAAAAGCTGATCACTGAGCTGTACGAATTCGTTCAACCTAAACAGAACGTGCACAAGGAGATAAAAAGCAAGGTGACCGCCATAGGTACTGCGTTTAATCGACTGAGGAAGACGGTGATGGAGGAGGTAGAATGCCGGATGTCAACGCCATCAACGGCGGCGCGGGCGTCTGCTACACCGTCGCACTCTGAGATATCCTCGGAGACTCTGGCAACGGAGACAGAGGTGATAATGGTGGAAGAAATCTTAACGCCGAATCCTAGAAACAACACCAGGGAGAAACGAAAAAGGCGTACCACCACACCGGAAGAAGATGTCAAAAAGAAGAAGCGGAGGGAGGACGAATCAGCCCCGCTAACCATTGAGAAAAGACCGCCTGCCAAACCTGCAGAATGGCAGCAAGTGAAGGGGAAAAAGAAGAAACAGGGTGAAAAAATTATTACATTACCCATAGGCAGCTACGAAATTGAAGGTATCAATAGATACCTTCTCAAGATATGATTCTTGGATTTGCCGAAGACTATCGCAAAATCGTAGTCAATGCAAAACATTAACTGATTCTTACACGCTCGTCCAACGATTTAAATGCAATTTAAGATTGAATTAATTAGAGTCGAATTGCTTATGCCATATGTTGTGGCATCGAACGTTCACAAAATTCGATTACTCAATTATGTTGGAAAGAATCGATCTATTTCTATGAGTTTTCACACTTGAGAGCTACACGAGTATCCACTTTTACCAACCACCTCAAGGCATGTTTGGATAGTCAAAACATCCAATCAACTGGAAAAACCACGCTTTGTCATTCTAGGCTTTCAAACTAACCGCATAGGTCAGAGGGCTGCAAATGTTAGCCGTTTCGATCACTGCAATATCAGCAATGTTAAACTATTTTTCAATTCACAGCACTATCCGTATGGTAATCTTAACCTCGGCATCAATCGTAATCAATATTCTGTTGTATGATATGTATGCCAATTTTCAAAACTCTTACTATGGTAAAGATCCTGAGCCTATGCTGAAAAAATCACACTTCCTCGCACATACACCTCTCATTGTTATCGACTGCTCGAAACAAAATGAAACTTTAAAAAGTACCCCCGTCGATGTTCATTTAGAAGTTGAAGCGAGAGCTAACTTCCCCGTTTCAACATCGGCTTACTGTTTGATCTTGCATGATCGAGTAGTTGAGTATAATTCCATAAGTGGAGATATGAAGAAACTTGTTTAGAGTGCGAGGAGAAAGTATTGGGGAGAAAGTTATAAGGTCATGCTCGTTGAAAAATAAAAGCTCATTTGTCGTCATTCAAGGAGTATGCTGTCGACATTCAAGGTTTTAAAAAGTCAGGAAACGACTTTGTTGTTCAAAAATTGGCGATACTTCCTCTAGAAGGAGATCAAGAGCCAGCAGCTTTATTATTCAAGGCACCTTTTCTATGGCAAAGACTAACTGACAAGTACAGACATGAAAATCTATGGCTCCAACTCTGCTATCATGGGTTAGACTAGTACTCGGGTGATCACGAGTACACAAAACTTGGAAACATAATTCGTGATGGTCTTCTAAATGTTACAACAATTTATGTGATTGATGACTTGAGGAAAAAGTGGTTAGAACGTTTCAATTTTAACGTAACAGACGTCTCAGAAATAGGCCTTTTATCTTTTGACTCTTCCAAATCAGTGACCGTATAAAAATCATAACGAAGAATACAAAGCTATATGTGCTCTTCGCAACGTCAAGTTACTAAAATAGTTTTACATCGAAAACTGCCTCATGGACTGGGAAGATATTCCATACATTGAAGAACTTTGCATCATTCACAGTCATTCGTACTCCAACACTCCACAAAGGTCGGTCAACAGAGCTCCGTTACACTTCCAGAGGGAGTAGAGCAGAAGATAAGAGAGGAGGAATCTTACTCAGAAATACATCGAAGAAAAAAAATTCTAATACGTCCTCCAAAAAATTAGATTTGAATTCTAAGCGAGAAAAAGATAGCTATTTTATTAGCTCATACTCTACAAAGAAAAAATAAATCATTCCTTTTCAGGGCTCCAATATATTTCAAACGTATAATAAATTCAAAAAATTAACAATATTAAATTGTAGTAAATCGGCTCTTCAAAGATTTTTAGACCCAAATATTTCTAGGTCAAGTATAAATATTAAATTTAAATTGTAGTAGATCGGCCCTGTGAGATTTTTAGCCCAAACATTTCTAGGCCAAACATTTTTCGGCCCAGCATTTGTCGGCTAAAAAATTTCTAAAAACTTTCTAGTCCATGATGATTCTAGGCCAAAATATTTCTAGTCCATGATGATTCTAGGCCAAAATATTTCTAGGCCCAAACATTTCTAGGCCAAGTGATTCTGGACCAGGTAGCCTACAATCGTCATAGTCTACAATCATCACAGCCTATCTACTAATTTGACATGATTATTCGGCTCTCGTAGTATAAAATACAGTATACTGAGAAAAAAATTTCATTGAATCCATGAAATCGGTAATCATATACAAGTGGAAATTACATATTTAATCATTTGAAAAACAGTCTTCATTGATTTAAGTGTGATTTTATTAGGTTAAAGAAGATGTTATCAAATAAATGAATCAAAGAATTGATCGACTGGCAAATATGTTCAAAGAATTAAATATGTAATTGCTATTATATGATTACTGATTTCAGTGATTAAATGAAACTTTTTTTCTCAATCTAGTCTAATGCAGCGACAGGAACCAAAGTACCCAGTATTTTAATAACCGGATCTTGGTTTACATTCACCAGATTTGAAAAATCCAAATACGAATCAGTCATTTATATTTTATCATTGTAATGTATTATGATGTAGCACTTAGCTACTGGCGAAACGGGTATAATGAATTAAATCACTTATTCGTAAAAGAAAAATGACAACACTTTATTTAACACCGTGACTCTACAGCACCCTCCGGCTAGTCCTCGGAGAGGGGTAACGTCCCGTGAGGTCGGGCTCTTTCGCAGTTTACAAACTTACAGTTACTCTTAACTGGTGCCTTAACTGGTAGGCGAGATCCGTTCGGACAGCGGTGCGGAGGGCAGCCGGTACCGTCGAGGTCCTCTGCCCCGCGACCGCGACCTTAGGCTTTAATATCCAAATTTAACAAATAATTAATCACCGCAAATCACTATTAGGAAAATTTACTTTTCGAAACTCGATGTCGATTCGAAACAGCTACAATGCGACCGGCGCGCGCGAGTCGAAGCAGGAAAGTGTTCGTTGTCATGCTGGCAGCCAACGTTGATCGCCGGATCAGCTGCCGCGCCGTTGCCAGTTTTACCTCGCTCTCTTCCCTTGGCGGCTGGCAGCGAGTTTTCAAATTTCAAGCGGTGGGCCAGGCCGCGTACTCTAGCTGCAGGTCGTTTGCCCTCGCCGAAGGGGAGAGCGAGGATCGCTGGTCGCACGCGGAGAGCATCACCGACTCGGCTTCACGCCTCCGGAACTCGGTGCGACGGCGATGTCTCTGCTGATGCTGCGGGAAGTTTCGATGATACACCCTGAAAATTGAAAGTCGCGCGCTTCGGACACATCCATCCGCACGCACACTCATTCACGCGAAACCTCGACGGAGCGACCGGACTCTCGTGCGTCGTCTCGCTTGCGCTTTTCAAGGCCAATTTCGGCTGCGCGATTATGTGAAGGAAATTCCTTCACAGTATAACTATAATTTATACAAATAATTCTTGTATTTTACAAAGTTCTGAAAAAGCTGTACAGACTGAAATTGAAGACTGTAGAATATGAGTAGATAAAGTAATAAAATTACATTGTTTTGCTTTCTCAAAAAGAAAGCTTTGTAACGGCAAATTTTTTTTAAACTAGAATTTGATTGATTTTCGATATTTTAAAGGTTTTTGAGTCAGAAAAATTGCCTCAAATTTATAGATCATTAACGTTAGAAATATTGAAGACCGAAATTTTTTTTTTAATTTCATGATTTTAAGGTTAATATTTCAAAAATAAAGTCATTTTTGTGATGTCTGGATGTATGTGCGTATCCCTAATTTTGTCCGTGCGATAACTCTCGAACGGATGGAGCTAAATTCATGGATTTAACCCTTTCCGGGGAACAGTTTTTGAGCAAACTAATAGTAAAGGTAATAGTGGATCCTAAATTTTTTGGGGTTGCTGATTTCGAATCTGAAATCAGATTTACAAAATTCAAAATGGCAGATCCAAGATGGTGGTCGAAATTTCGAAAAATTCACAAATTTTCACCGAAATTGGTATCCGATGGTTTTTGCAAATTTTATTATATGCGTTTTTTTACAAAAAATTTTTGAATTTTGAATATAACCTATATTACATTACGCAGTAGTCAAATAACTTTATAAAAGACCAGGTAATAATTAACAAATAATACAAGTGACAGTGATTTCTTACATTTTTTGGCTCACTGATTTTGAATCAGAAGACAGATTTACAAAATTCAAAAGGGCGGATCCAAGATGGCCGACAAAATTTCGAAAAATTCACCGATTTTCCCCAATATTGAAACACGGGGGTTGGGTTTTCGTGCTCACTGATTTTGTATCTGAAGTGACATTAACAAAATTCAAGATGACTGATCCAAGATGGCTGATGAAATTTTGAAAAATTCACAAATTTTCACTATAGTTGGTACCTGAAGGTTTTCGAGAAGGCTAATTTTGAATCTGAAGTTAGATCCTCCCCGAAAACCACCGGGTACCAATTTCGGTGACAATTTGTGAATTTTTCTAAATTTCGACCACCATGTTGGATCCGCCATTTTGAATTTTGTAAATCTGACTTCAGATTCAAAATTAGCGACCCCAAACCCCCTGTATATCAATATTGGGCAAAATTGGTAAATTTTTCGAAATTGCGTCCGCCACCTTGGATCCGCCATTTTGAATTTTGTAAATCTGACCTAAAATTCGAAATCAGTCATCCCAAAAAACTTAAGATACACTATTACCTTTAGTATTGGTTTGCTCAAAAAATGTTCCCCGGAACGGATTAAATCCATGAATTTACCTGCATATCAAAGTAAAACCAGCCACCATTTTGAACTGTTTGTAGTGCTTCGACGTATTGGAAATAAATAGTTATTACAAAAATTGTTGGGTACATTTTATATATAGTTATGCTAAATAAAATGAAATAAATATCGAATATCTCGAAAAATGTAAAATGTTAGGGAAAAACACGCTATATTGAGTCCATCATTTTGAATTTCTTAATGAAATAAAGTTTTTTTAACACTTTCGTGGTAATGGCCGTTTTTCGTGCCTCTTTTCTGGGCGGGCAATGCGAAATCCCTCACTCATGCGAGAACTCGTCCTCATTCCCGCACACTCCCGCCGTGCGGGTATATGCACGTTTCTGCATTGATGAGATTCAGCATTTCCCGCACAGAAAACAATGACACTCAATAGGGCCATTGCCACGCACTTGTCAAAAAAAGTATCGTGCGTAACATGCGCGGAAAATTATTCCGCTCGTGTTTTTTTACAACACTCGACTACGCTAGCACACACTAGTTAAGTTACAGGTTCGGGAGGTGTGGATAATTATGAATATGACACACACACACACACACACACACACACACACACACAAAGGTAAATAACGATAACTATATTTATTTGAAGTACTTCTTTTACTGCTTGGAAACCCGACAGAGACTGAATCGTAGCCGGTGCAGGAGTCTTTTTATAGGTAAGATATTCATTGTTTTCTACGGTGTCAAGCTGCTGGCTAAGTAAGGATGTTTTGGCTATTGCAGATCCGCCTGGTTCCTCGAAGAGCAAGCGGATGTTCCGCAGGACAATAGACTGATAAGACGATAGGGAGATCGGCTCATCATCGATGGATTATATGTCTCCATTATGGACTTTCTTAAGCTGCTGCCGTTTTGTCTTTGGAGCTTACTGCCGGAGCGATATGGTGGATGAGAAAGATGCTCCAGAGTTGAATCATATAACTCACTCGCCTTCGGCTCGTACGCTCGCTCCGTCTCGTGTCGTAAACAAAACACTCTCGGAATAATCTATTTCCCGCACTTGTTACAATATACTATTTTCTTTTATTGAAAACATTTATGCCCCTGAACTGAGAGTTCTGAGACGATTCGACAAGCCTTTCATATTTAAAATTACGATTTTATAAAAATTTATTTATTTATTTATTTATTGAAAATAAACGAACTTAACAGTCCTCTTACAAAATTGATAATACAAAAATAGGTTTACGCTGGTGTTGCGCTCACTTTCATGACATATGGAATAAAATTTTTATAAACATAGTGATAATTTCAAGAGAAACAAATAATAAAGTGCCACATATCGCAATGGCTATAATTTAAGTGACTATCAATACAACCGTTCACTAGCCTATACCGCAAAAATTTGAGAGTTAATCGATATTATGGAGTAATTCTCGTATTGCACCCTTAAATTCACTTATCCGGTCGAGCTCAGTAATCCTGGGACTTAGGTGATTCCAACGTCTTTTTAATCTGCTCACCGGTGCATTATACGCGAATGACGTTTTATGAAAGCGCTCTATGAGGGAGCTGCAATTCCGGCTTAAATGAGCAGGGTCTCTCACAAGAAATAGGCAGGAAACCTCCCTTGAGGAGATCTGATTTTTAACAATCTTAAAAGCAAGAATTAAATCATAATAATGATGAATTGAAGACACTGAATCAAGATCATATTTTCTCAACCACCGAGAATAATCATGGTCAGTGAAATCCATAGGTTCGCCACTTTTGAATGCAACGCGCTTAAGCAGACGGTGTATGACTCCATCAAGGGGTCGGAAGTGAGTGGCACAGTAAGGCGACCAAATAACAGAAGCCTACGTGAAATGTGGTAAAACAAGGGTATTAAAAAGATAGACTAAATTTGAGGGCGGCTAAAGTCCCTGGTAGTGCGGAATATGAAGCCCAAGAGCCGAAGAGCCTTTGATGTAGCTTCCTCAATGTGGTCCATAAATGATAGGTATGAATCGTGGATAACACCAAGGTCCTTTATCCTTACCGTAGAGGGCACAAGCATTCCACTAAGGTGGTAGTTAAAGGCGTAGAATTCCCTGCGACGATGATAGGATGTAGCATGACATTTTTTGTAATTGATAGCGAGACCATTGTCCAATGACCACGTGAAAATGCTATCAAGGTTACTCTGTAAAGTTGACGAATCAAGGGGATTTGAAATAGATTTAAACAATTTAAGGTCGTCAGCATATAAGAGAACGTTTGAGCAATGAATAGATTCAACAATGTCATTAATGTAAATGATAAAGAGAAGGGGACCTAAATGTGACCCTTGCGGAACACCTGACGGCACTACCTTGGGCTCAGGGACACAGTTCAGAACACGGACAGATTGAGTTCTGTTGTATAAATAGGACGCTAGCCATTCTAAAGGAAGACCCTTAATACCACAGTTCCATAGCTTTTGAAGTAATCTCACATGGACCCATTCTCAAAAGCAGATATTACATAATTATTAAATAATAACAAATTTTTAACCGTAGATCTACCTTTAACGAACCCATATTGCTGATCAACAATCAATGGCATAATGAATTAACAGAGCTTCTCAGTAACTAACGCATCAAAAATTTTAGCCACGGTACTTAGTATAGTTATCGGGCGGTAGTTGCTGACATCGCTAGTATCCCCAGATTTAAAGATAGGTAATATAAAGCCATGTTTCCAGCATGCAGGAAAATGCCCAGTTTCAAGCGATTTCCGAAACAGTCGTAGAATGGGTTCGTAAAGGGAAGGTAGGTAGGCACTGCTTTAAAAGATACGGTGGTAGACCGTCTGGCCGCGAGTTGACGTTACAATCTAAGTTTAGAATCGCGTTATGTATATCTGCTTTGGTAATAACAATTGCATTAAAAACCGATACATTATTCACTAAATCTAAGTCAATTAAAGAACAATTATTATAAATGGAACTAAAGTACTTCGAGAATAAATTGGCCGTGCTTAGCCTACCGTCCAATTTGATATCACCATACAGAGCCGGATTTAGGCACTAGGCGGAGTAGGCTGCAGCCTACGGGCCCCCACCAGCTTGTATTAAACAAATGATTTTTTTTTGTAAACATTGAACGCCACGCGTTTTCATCTACATTAC
>JAWWML010029817.1:0-12894 GCA_035047165.1 Ormyrus rosae
TCTCTCTCTCTCTCTCTCATTCGTTCTGTTTTGAGAGCAGTGCGAATTCCTTGGATTATGCTTAATGTCGTGAACTTGGGTTTTAGATTCATTCGTTGATATACGCAATAAAATGTTTTTTTTAATTTATCTGAAAATTTTTTTAACTAATTTATCTTAAAAATAATAAATATTTAAAAATATATAATTCTTTATTTTTAATTCTTCATTACTTTGCGCACACGCAACGCGGGGTCAAGTCGTCCAACCAAATATTTAATAACAAATATATCTTTATAAAAATATATAATTAAATTTTGCTAAAATAATAAATGTTTAAAAATATATATTTTCTAGAAGATTGTACTAAACGTATTTCTTAAAAAAAGTATTATTAAATCTCTTAAATGTATACTGTTTTTGCACCCGCAATTTCTGAAAAAAAAAATCATTTAATTATTAAACGAAAATTTTACTTAAAAAACCGCATACAAATATTTTTTACATGGAATTTCAAATTAAATCTTTTAAATTTATTTACTTTGTTAATCTCGTTGATTCTACTAAAAAATTTTCTGTAAAAAACATATTTAAATATCATAAACATTTACTATAAAATCATAATTCATTCTGTTCCCGATCGATTCGGGAAATCACGCGAGAACAAAAATCACATACACATTTTACTTTATAAATTACTTTATTATTAAATCTTTGGGTATTTGATCGTTCAATAATTCTGCTGCAACTAACCAAAAACATTCCGAAAACAAAACTGAACTATTTTTTATATTTTAACCTAACCGCAGCAACTTCATAAGGGAGTTCACTTATCTCCCATATGAACTTGACATTCGAAAACATTTTATATTCAAAATACGTTCTTAAAATGTCAACTCTACACATCCACATATAAAAGGATACATCGTATCCGTAACACATTCTTAAAAATATATTAATCTTTAAATTGTTTAAATACTCATTTAAAAGAGTAAAATTTAAAATGGTAAATATCAATAAAATCGCATAGAGAAATTATCCAAATAAAATTTCTCCAGCAATTTAATAGAATTTTCTGATAGAATCTTGATAACCTTGAGTCATAATTTATTAAAATTTTTGTGTACAAGAAAATTCTCTTTGAATTTCATAATTTTTTTTTGTCTCGAAAATTACTGATAGAAACTAGTAAAAATTTTTCTAGGTTAAAATTTGTTACTGGTAAATGTTCTACAATTTTATAAGATTTTAAGAGTTTTTACGAGACGCTCTCAACAGGGTTAATACCCAGTTTGCGGCAAAATATTCTTGAAAATATTTGCTATCAAAATATGAAATAAAAAAAATCAATTTTTGAAAATTCAAAGGTATACACCCCCCTTAAATAGTTAAAAAAAATAACACATGATGAGGTAAATCCAACCAGTTTCTTCCTCATGGTAAGCATAAACCACATTTAGTTTGCATTCGAATACTCCACTTTATCTTGAAAACGGTGATATTTGAAAAAGAATTTCAGAACGCTATTCAATTGCAAGGAAAAATTGTAGAGAGCTATTCATAAGAATATTTGAAAAAATTATACAACTCCGAATGCGTTACCAAACTTTCTAAATTTTGAAATTCAGATGATCTTGAATTTCGAAGTCACTTGTTGTTGGGTTGCATCCAATTGAAAATCTAACAGCTGGAAGTTGAGATTTCAAAATTTAATTTAAAAAAAGCTCTTCTACGTTAATCTGAAGCTGATTAGCAGTGTATAAGGGAAATAGAATACGTACACATATGAAATATTATTTCATTTAAAAACATAATAAAAACGTTTATTAATTTTTATTTATGGAATAAAAATAGCTTGAAAATAACAAATTCAACATAATAGAAAAAAACTTAAAAGGGGAGTATTAACCCACAGGATCTTGGTAAAATTGGAGTATATTGTTCCTTAGCAAAATAGTAGTTGTCGATACAAGTGCGAGAAAATGATTGTACCCTCGTGTGACCGTTTTCGCTCGAGCGAAGCGAGGGTGAAAAGGTAACACGAGGCTAAAATTACGTTCTCTCTTGAGTATCGAACAATATTTTTTGATACGACTTGCGCAAGGCTTAATTTAGCGCTCGCGTTTTTATTCAAACGTGCACGGAATCGAGTTTTGCGCACGGTGTGTCAAAAAAAGATAAGTGTCTCAGTGTTTATTCAAATAAACTTTAGTAACAATATTATGATTTTTTTTTTAAATTCTAGGGGAAATTGGTGCTTATAAAACTTAAATTGTTTCCGTAATTAAAAGTCATATTAAATTGAATAAAACTTCCAAATAAAGTATTTAGTAAGAGCTTTCAATTAAAAAAAGCTAGATTAATAAATATTCATTTGTTCTAAAGTTACGTTACTTGAAATAATACTTTTAAAAAATTGCTTCAAAACTCAATTGAAACTAACGCTTTAGAAATATACCACATTTTTTCACTATTATTTTAACTGTAAATAAGCAGTGGACATTGAAATCAATGTCCATTGCTGAAGCGCATTGAAATCAAAGAACATTTTTAAAATTTTTGTTTGGCAGGTTAAGACTTTGTTTCGAAAATATTTTAACTGTTACAAGCATAAAGCCCCTTTGGCTAAACACTGAGACAAGTGTTTTCTTTTTTCTGCTAAAGAATGC
Source organism: Ormyrus rosae (assembly GCA_035047165.1). NCBI lineage: Eukaryota > Metazoa > Arthropoda > Insecta > Hymenoptera > Ormyridae > Ormyrus > Ormyrus rosae. Next base: position 2,649 of record JAWWML010029817.1, read on the forward strand.
GATCCTGCAATTTTATCAAGATGCATGATCCGGTGGGTTGACACACCCCTTGTTAGTTAAGCTTATACATAGAAATTTGATATATATTATGTCTTACCGTCTTGTTCTAAAACAATAGTCAATTTTGCGTCCTTTGGAAAAGCAAATCGATTTCTTGCTGTTTTTATCAATTCATCAAGTGTGCAAGCTGTAACACCTTTTTTATGTTCTCTACTACAATCAACAAGTTTGTATGGATTGCCTAGTTTTGAATTTTCAGAAAGTTCAGCCATTTTTCAAAACGATTTTACCTAAAACAATTAACACTTAATTAGACAGTATTCATAAAAATGTTAATATTGTTGAGTTTCATATTATATAAAATGTTTTGAAAAAATACCGCTGAATAGAAATTCAAATTTTAAGTGCAGAACTCTTACATAACTTTTTACGTCTGATACTTATATTTCAAGAAAAATTAATTCATAATTAAAATAATAAGTTCATCAGTAAGCGTTGCAATTAGGTTGTGGGAGAATAGAGTTATCTGAGAAGAGAATATATAAGAAAGTGAAACAAGTTTGTTGTGTGACCTTGAGTTGATCTATCACAAGCGTCCTCGGGGTTACGGATAGAGGTTTCAACCACCTGTGCGCAATTAATGTAGATAATAAATAAATATCGTTATTTAATAAAATAATATAGTTTATTTATATTTTGGATATATCTCAGAGATACATCACTCTTCAAGTTCAAGGTATCATATATTCGACTTATCTAAAGATTAATTTAATATTATTTTATTTCATTACATGTAGATGACACCCTAGGCGAAAAATCTCACGTGAGAACTCACGCGTGAAATTACTTGATTTGTGACAGGATGGATTGATCCGGGTCAATCCACCTGTCATTTGGGCTCCTTACAACTACCTTGGATCCTGGAGAGTCCCATCCAGGACCCAAACCGTACCCACCCCAAACACGCACTAAACTTCTCCTTCGGCACTCTGTATAGGAAAAGAGTTATTTTGTCTTGATACTGGGAGGATTGTTCAATCCGGTGCCCCTGCCTCAATTGTTGAACGTATCTGTAAGCACAAGGAGGATAAGTGCATGCAGTAAATGGCGAGTGGGGCAGTTGTCATAACCAGCTCTTATGCACCACTCAAGAGTATCTACAGATTTTACAACAAATTAACTACTAAAAGAGAGGAACGTACAGATAATAGCTCAACTCTATAGTACATCTGGACGTTGAAGTTCTTTGCAGTGGCCCTCACACAGCTCCAAATCCTCAGCACAGTCACTCCAGGGCGATGATGGGGCTCAAATGTAGCAGCTAGATCATCTATAAACAGTCAATACTGAGCATATTGAACAGTTGGCAAAAGAGAGTGCACATTTCTGATATAGAAAGAGAGTGCTTCTCACACTATCAGAGTAAAAATGGGAATTGAGTTTAGGAAGCCGTGCTAGGTACACTACAACTACAAGACAATGACTACAGCATCATACTGACTACAGTGCGGAAATGGGGAGCTTACAGAGAAAAACTCACCTGGCAGTACAGCAAGATTCTGTAGAATGAGGAGAAACAACAGGTAGCTACGGCCCCGAACTTGCAAGTTAGCCCCTCTCCGCCTAGTCTGTAGCTGGAATTACAGGACCTGTAAAAAAAAAGAACAGGAGAAGAGGCAAGCTCTCATTAGCTGGAATCATCATTAAATTGGGACGATTATTCTCAGTCACCTGGAAAAAACATGTACAGCAACAACAACTACAGCTTGGCAACATCTTGGCACATTAAACTGCCGCGCGCGGTGATACACTAACTTCACCTCAGCTTGCAGCGCTAGGCGACCTGTCGCGAGGCAAAGAGCGCCGGTGCAAACGATAGAGAAGACGGAAGAAAGCTTTCGAATTCTCAACCATCACTCACACTCCACGGATCGCTTAGTTCGCTAAGGCGCGTTTTTGGAATTTAGCTCCGCGAAAGCTTTTGGTGCCCCGTTGGTTTTTGGCTCGTTTTCTTACTTTAAGTATTGTATAAGTGGTGCTGCGAGATCCGCAGCTTTATTAGTAGTTAATTCGATTCTGGGTTGGTTCGAATTTTGGTTTCGCTCGTGATCGCGATCGTATGTGTGCTCGCGGTACATGCGACTTGGATCTTGGTTTTTGGCGTTGCGTTTCGTCGTGGCTGGTGCCCATAAAATTATAGTGTAAATAATACAATGGTAAATTGGATAGTTCAATAAAGATTTCCTTTTTGTGTATATAGTTAAATAATACGTGTGTTAAATTGTTTTTTTGGGCGACTACAGCACGCCGCACAGTGATTTTATTTTCCAAAAAAGCTGGCCAAAATGTAATTTTTGGTTTGAAATTGCGTACTATAAATGTCCTGCATATATTTTATAGATACAACTATAATATGTTTCGATATTAGTTTTTGAAAAGCATTCAATTTTAACTACTATTGATATTATTAAACATGAACTGTTTTAACAGTTTTCATTATAATAATTACAATTTTTCCCCCTGGTTATGTGACTCGCTACGCTAGGGCGTTGCATAATCTAATATATTATATTCAATACAAAATAATGTAACATACAATTTTTATGTTTGCAGGTCTATATAAAGATTATTTAAGACAAAAGAACTCAAAGCAATTGATAGAACTTACAGTTGATAGTTTACAGTTTAACAGATCTTTATGGATTATATATGAGTTTAAATAAGTTTATAAATAAAAGTGTTTTTATAAATGAAAATTTAAAAAGTGTTTTTTAAATAAAAATATAAAATCTTATGTACAATTTATTTAAATCCTTTTATTTCTTTCTCCCTAATTACAAGTAAGATATATATTTCATTACGTTTACTAAATCGATATTTATATTACATTTATATTTTATATATTTAAATTTATTAATTTTACTTATTCTAACAGTTACCTTCAAACAAGAGAATAAATGCTCCACTGGACGAGCCCCCCTTTGAAACTCCCTTGATGCAATTAGTACAATTAGTACAATTTTTTGTACTTTTTTTCCAACTTGCAAAAATTTTCTAAGCTTTACAAAACAATATATTTCTGTGATACTCCTTGAAAAAATCAGTCGAATTCAGTCTGATTCCAATCAGACTGAATTCGACTGATTTTTTTTTTATTTGGGTTACAAATGAGAAATCACATGAAAAATCACATAAGAAATTACCGGAATATCAGGTGATGAATTGTTTCATAAAGTCACCGGATTTTCCGCATGAGATCTCACGTGATTTCTGATGTGATTTCTCATGTGATTTCTCACGTGAGCTTTTTCGCCTGGGTAACGTGCTTAATAACGTGATGTTATCGACCGTTTTTCTACCTTATTAATCACATAATTAATTACGTTCATAAATACGTAATTAAGCACAAAATTATGCACTTAAGAGGGTTATATACTGATTTTTCGCTCCTCTAAAAAGACCTGAAAAAAATCTGTACGATTAAGGATTCTTTATAAAATACTTATAAAAAATTTAGTATATTTTTAGATTAGAAGAATTGTCATCTAATAAGGCTTAAAATCTTTGTTTTTGATGTCTTTCTGGACTGATGCACATTATTTGTTAAATTTTTTTGGTTTAGTATTTTTAAATTAAAAAAAACTGAAAAATATTCGTAGATTTTTAACAAATTTTCTGAATTTTCTGAATTTTTCTTAATTTAAAAATACTAATCGAAAAAAATTTAACAAAAAATGTGTATCAGTCCAGTAAGAAATAAAAAACAAAGATTTTGAGACCTGTTAGTTGACAATTCATCTATCAGTTCAGTCTGGAGTTTACGCCAAACTCTTAAATACAAAAGTTTCCAGAAACTAGTAATAAAAAAACTTGTTATTCTGAAAACATAACACTCGCACAGGCACCATGGCACAGCACTAACTTTTTAAACTATAATTTTTGTTTGTTTTTTATTTAACGGCTTTTCAATCTCTTGCGGGATTATATTGCCTACTTTATTTAACTTTAACAATTTTACATATTGTACATACAGAAAATTTTATGTAGGTTTTGTTACATGATATGTTATATGAATATATTTACAGAGTGTAAGTATGGTTTAACTAATATACAAGTGTTTTACAAAAAATATTTAAACGAACAAGTTACAAGCGTTGAAGAATTTTATTATATACAGACACGCTGCCATGTTAGGCTTAGCAAGCAAGGTTTCTGTATTAAGTGGGACCGTGAGCTTACATTTGTTGGTCAGATTCGATAATAAAGCTTTCCTGTTACTAACCAACAGCTGATTGGGACATTGCCATAAAATGTGTTCTAGATCTTGAGTATAGTAATCACATAGGGAGCAAGAGGGATCTTGTATGATATTTTTTCGTGGCAAAGAGGCAGCTAGACTGTAGTGGTTGGAACGCATGCGATTAACAGTAACTATTTGTTCGCGTGTCAATATTCTTTTGGTAAAACAGGGAGAAGAACTGTCTGAGTAAAAATTTTGAAAGTAATTAGTTCCTTTGCTTTCACCCTCAGCTTTAATTTTAGCGTTGTTTTCAATTCTTAAGGTGGTTTTAAAAAAAGGGGTGTAATCTGAGTATGGATTCAGAGACAAATTGTCGCATTCACAAGTAGTAGCTTCTTTTGCTTTTTTATCCACTAGTTCGTTGCCATAAATGTTTTTGTGAGAAGGTATCCAATATAAGGTTATTTGGTGACAGTTATTAGACTGCAGGTGAAAGCTAAGGAACTTTTTTTTAATTTCCAAAATAAGGATACTGAGTTTGGCACTGAAAGGAAAAGATTGGAGACTAGTTACGGAACTAAGAGAGTCTGAAAATATAAAGATATTTTTGTTTGTATGATCTAAGGCTAGATCAAGTGCCATGTTGAGAGCGAGACATTCCGCTGTAAAAATTGAAGCGTTACATGGAAAACTCTTAGAAACTAATATGTTAAGCTGCGGGCAGTATATAGCAGCTCCAACAGATCTAGCATTTGAGATTCTACTTCCGTCAGTATAGATGTGCAAGGCATCTGAATTCGCAAGAAATTCGTTGAATAGGTGGCTTGAGTAGTCCGAATTTTTCAGTCTTTTTCCTAGTTGAAGATTGAAAGGAATTTGATTTATTATTACTCTGTAGTCAAACAGATAAAGCGGAAAATGAGGAGTAACAACAAAATCCTTACATTTTTCGAAAATGGACTTTAAGCAGTTCATAAAGAGCAGATTTTTAAATTTTGGGTTTTTATAAAAAACGCTGTGGAACCGGTAAAGATTTTGAAGCGTATTGTTCGATTGTATAACAGAGGGAGTTTGGATTCTGCGATCAGAATATTGGTCGGAGTGGTGATACGAAAGCCAAGTATTTTTCTAATAACGGCAAATTGAATTATTTCGATTTTCATTATTAAATCTTTGCGCTGAGGAAAGAAAAGGAAAGATCCATATTCAATTTTAGAGCGTACAAAGCTTTTATACATTATAAGCAGTGTTTCAGCACCACACCAATATCCGCATAAGTATTATATTATATTTAGTGCTAATAAACTTTTTGCACGAATATACTGTATATGCTGTGTGAAAGTTAAACGATAGTCTAGTCTTAAGCCTAGAAATTTTGTAGACTGAGAAGATGGTATTAGATGTCCATCTAGGTTTATGGTTTCTGTATCAGGAAAGATATTTTTTTTATTGAAGTGTATAAAAACTGATTTTTAAGGGCAGAGATCTAGACCAAGTAGAGAGAGATTTTTTTGGATTGAGCTAAGAGTATTTTCTAATAATAATTTGGGATTAGTTATTGATTTTGATTCAAGAACATATAAAGCAATATCGTCCGCAAACTGTGAGATATGAATGTTTTGTGAAACATCCATCATAATATCGTTGACATATATATAGAATAGAGAATGGGGCTAAGAACTCCTCCTTGAGGGACTCCTTTAAATATTTTCCTGGGGGAATCCATATTCGAAATGGAAAATATTAATCTGTGGTTAGTCAGGAAGCTAATAAATTAATCAACAAAGGAGAGCCTCCAATTTTAGCAATTTTGTTTAAGAGTATTTGCGAGTTGACATTGTTAAATGTTCCTTTTATATCTAAGAACACTGCTAGCATGTCTTGCTTCATGACGAAACTTCCTTGGACTGTAAGAATCAAGTTAGTTAAATTATCTAGGCAAGAGCGACCTCTTCGAAAGCCTGTTTGATTGGGGTGCAGTAAATTATGATGTTCTAGCCACCAATCCAAAAGTTGCTTTATAATTTTTTTAAAAAGTTTCCAGAGGCATGAGGCAAGAACAATAGGTCGCATAGAGTTGCCGTCTTTTTTCGGGACAAAGTGTACAAAAGTATTAATCCAGTCTGAAGGGTAGTCGGCAGTAGAGTACAATTGATTAAATATATCTATTAATATTAATTTATATTTGTTGGATAAGTTAAGTAGTAACTCATTTGTGATTCCGTCCATGCCTGGGGAAGAGCTAGTTCTACACGATTGAAGTGCGATCTCAAGTTCTGTTAGTAAGAGAGGAGAGTCGAAAAAATGGTTAGGATAGGAGTCTAAGGGAATATACTCTGGATCAGTGGGAGCACTAGGAGTACATAATTCATTAAGTGAGTCTATGCTCTGCTGAGTTGACAGATTATCTTTATTAGAGTGTGTTACAGCAAGAGCCCATTTATTTTTAAAGATTTTACATTTTTGCCAGGTATAGCTACTGTTTGAGTAAAAGTTATGTTCGGTAATAAATTGTTTAAAACTATCTTTTTTTTTTATTTTTTAATAACTTTTTAGTTTGAGTACAGATTTTTTTTATAGTTAATTAGATCAGATGATTCAACAGAGAACTCCCATTTTTTAAAGACTTGTTTTCGAATACATTTTGCCTTGTCGCAATCAGCGTCCCACCAGGCTACTGGATTGCTATGGACAGAGGATTTAAAAACTATTTTCTTTGGAGTATTAGATGTACAAGCTTCTGTGAGAGTAGTAATGAAAAAGTTGTACTTTGCAGAAGGAGAAAGCCTTTGAAAATTGGGAGAGCTAAATTCATGAAGTTTATTGTCAAGGTGTTTACTAACTTTACCCCAGTTTGTACGCATGGACGTGATTTTAAAAGATTGTTTTGTGTAGTATTCTTTGTTGACGCTTACATATATAAAAATGGGATAATGATCAGAACCAAGGATCTCGTCATGAGTTACAGTATGTATTTTGTCAGAAAAGTTTACATGTGATAAAATTAAATCTATATTAGATTTAGATTTGGTGTGAACGTCTATACGCGAATAAGAACATGTATACGCGAATAAGATGTAAGAACAAACCTTCATCCTCGATTGCTTCTAGCAGTCGGTTACCGTTAACATCGTTGTCTTGGCAATTCCATGTTTGTTGATGAGCATTAAAATCCCCTACTAAAAGACAGTTCGTATTTCCTTGGGCTAAGGCAGCCCAAGATTGTTTCCAGGAGTGCCGTAACAGGCTATGATATTGAATTTTGGGGAAGTATTAGCAATACTAATACCACACAGTTCTATAGATTCATGGAGTGGTGTCAAATCTAGAATAGAAAATTCAATTTTTTTTCGTAGAAAAACAATTAAGCCTCCGCCTGGTCTATTTTCACGATCCTTTCTTATTGTGTTAAAGCCAGGGAGAGAAAAATTGATTTGAGGTTTTAACCATGTTTCAACACAGATAAGAATATCGAGGTTTTTAGAAAAGTGCTGGAGATCTTCGATGCGTTTGGAGATACTTCGACAGTTCCAAAAGGTAAGTCTTAACTGCTGGGTGTTGATAGTAGACGTCCAATTTTGTTGCAATAGTAGAGAAGGGACTTCCATTGTATTATGTTTCTTCGTCTGTATTGTTGATTGATTCGTTAAAAGTAGAGTGAGGGTTTTTGATTTTTTCTATTAGTCTTTTGATTCTGCTTCTAAGGCTTCCATTAGTGAGTGGATTTCTTCCAACATTCTGATTAGTCCTTGTATGTCCGAAGTGCAGTCGTCTATGAATTTTGAAATGTCTGTATGACCATATGTGTTGTGAAGATATTGTGCTATGTCAGTAAATTTGACTGGAAAGTTCTTTGATTCATTATCAATAAGAAATTCTAGTGGAGATAATTGAGTTTTTATTTCCTCGAGCGATTTAGTTTCTTTTTTTGGTTTTTTAGTTGTAGACTTTGATTTACTGTTTGGAGCTTGCAGATCAGTCTTTAGCGTAGCAGAAATTTGTTGAGAAGTCGAAGAAGTTTCTGAACGGATTCTCTTATTTCTAGTCAGAGGCGGAAAAGCAAAATCATCAGTCGGTTTGTGTACAATATTCTCATTGCTTGACATAGGCGTGCTTGTTTCTTCGACCGAGTCGAGTTCGTAAGTAGAGACTCTGTTGGTCATGTCAGGAATGTTCTCTGGAATGTCTTGTGTAGTAGCTGTAGAGTGAAAAACAGAAGAAATGTTTGTGTTTTCGGTACACGATTTAGCCAAGTGACCTTCTTGTTGGCAAACGAATTATTTTGTTCGTTGAAAAGTAAATCCATTCTGTCGTATCGTCCATTTTAATATTAATGGACTGAGGGAGTTTACTCTCATCATTAGCCCTGATCTACATAGCCAGCATGTACATTGGTAACATGTGATTTTGCTTTAATGTCTAATTCTTTTAAGATGTGTTCCAAGAAACTGTTAGGAATGTTCGGTTTCACATTAGAGACGATGACCTTTTTCGACTGCGAGAATAGAGGTCTAGCTTCAGATAATATTTCCTGCTTTGCTTCGTTGACTATTTTAAAGCTTCCATATGCAACTACTTGTTTAGCTATTTCAACAGTAGCTAAATAAAAGCAGATTCTATTCTGTGAGATACGAGAAACATACCTTATATTACTAGGGCCGAAAACAGTTCCGAGAGCAACGGTGTAGTCTTTAACTAGAAAATTCCCTTGGGAATCAAAAACAATGGCGTGGTCCTTGGTTAGAGATTGACAGGCAACTTCAGAGTACGTAGATTGTGAATTTTCATATCTAAATTCGAAACACAATGGGGGAGGATCCCCCTTTTTTTAGAAGAATCCATTGCGGTGTCTAAAAGCTACCCGGAGGAAAACCCAGGAAGCCGTCGGTCGTATCTAGTCAACGAGTAGATAGCTGTGTATGTTACTGAGGCAAAGGTAAACACTATAATAGAACTCGCAACACGGAGCAAAATCAAAACACGTCCGACCTGTAGCACAGTTCGAGACCGAATTTCTTAAACTATAATTACCACTTATCTTGAAAAGTTAAAGATGACTAAAGATATTCGCACTCCATTGTCAGAAAGAAAAGAACTCCTTTAGGTAATTAATGCACTTCTTTGTCGAATACTGCCATTAAAAGCTTGTATTAGCATTACTCGAGTAGTATCAGCATCATTACTAAATCAAAAACTTCATAATGCTTCCCTCTTCAAAAAGAGCAAGTTTGTTTTAGTCCAGGTGCATGATGTGCAAGCTGACACAATCTCTGTAAATGAAGTAATCCTGCCACACTGCTGGAAAGTGAGAATCTATTACAGCACTTATAAATTACACTTTTTTAATAAAATTTAAAATTCAACAATGTATTAAAAAATACTACAAAGTAAAGCCTGATGATGGCTAAAGAGGATTTGAAACAAAAAAATGAAAGGTCTTTTTAGCTTGACAGCTGGAAATAATAATGGAACTTTAAAATTTACCTGCTTTGAAATAGTAGCACTGTGTCCAGGAGTATTTTCATTGAAGATATTAAACGATTGTAAACTGTACTTCAAAGAATAAACAAACATGATTAACCTCAACGTATGCTTGAGACAAAACATTAGGACTAAAAAGCGATCAGCTGACAAACGCACAGTCTATGGCGACTGTGGCGACATCACTGAAACGCGATCAGCACACATATTCGAAATTTCAAAATTAAAATTCTTTTATCAAATTATCAAAAATCAATACAGCATAATATATAACGCATAAAAAAAATTTGATAATCTTAAGATAATAATTAAAATATTTTTGCAGTGATTTCTTAAGGGGATATGATACCCATTTTCTTCTCATCTAAAGTTGACCTGAAAAATACATAAATTAATTAATAATAAATTCTAAATCGAACAGAATTCTGTAGGCCCATCTGGTCCAGATATATTAAATTTTTAAAATTTTTGCTTTGGCGTAAACTCCAGAATGAACCGACAGATGAATTGTCATCTAACAGGGCT